>CP092886.1:158216226-158508851 GCA_030710605.1 Cordylochernes scorpioides | reverse complement strand
AGTTTGTTGGTGAATAGTAATTCTAGAGACAGTAGGTTGTTTGTGAAATAGTAATTCTACATACAGTAGGTTGTTTGTGAAATAGTAATTCTAGAGAGACAGTAAGTTATTTTAGAAATAGTAATTCTAGAGACAGTAGGTTGTTTGTGAAATAGTAATTCTAGAGACAGTAAGTTGTTTGTGAAATAGTAATTCTAGAGACAGTAGGTTGTTTGTGAAATAGTAATTCTAGAGACAGTAAGTTGTTTGTGAAATAGTAATTCTAGAGACAGTAGGTTGTTTGTGAAATAGTAATTCTAGAGACAGTAAGTTGTTTGTGAAATAGTAATTCTAGAGACAGTAGGTTGTTTGTGAAATAGTAATTCTAGAGACAGTAAGTTGTTTGTGAAATAGTAATTCTAGAGACAGTAAGTTGTTTGTGAAATAGTAATTCTAGAGACAGTAAGTTGTTTGTGAAATAGTAATTCTAGAGACAGTAAGTTGTTTGTGAAATAGTAATTCTAGAGACAGTAAGTTGTTTGTGAAATAGTAATTCTAGAGACAGTAAGTTGTTTGTGAAATAGTAATTCTAGAGACAGTAAGTTGTTTGTGAAATAGTAATTCTAGAGACAGTAAGTTGTTTGTGAAATAGTAATTCTAGAGACAGTAGGTTGTTTGTGAAATAGTAATTCTAGAGACAGTAGTTGTTTGTGAATTAGTAATTCTAGAGACAGTAAGTTGTTTGTGAAAATAGTAATTCTAGAGACAGTAGGTTGTTTGTGAAATAGTAATTCTAGAGACAGTAAGTTGTTTGTGAAATAGTAATTCTAGAGACAGTAAGTTGTTTGTGAAATAGTAATTCTAGAGACAGTAAGTTGTTTGTGAAATAGTAATTCTAGAGACAGTAAGTTGTTTGTGAAATAGTAATTCTAGAGACAGTAGGTTGTTTGTGAAATAGTCATTTGTACTGCGAATAGTGGTCTTCAGTCAAGCTGTGAGGTACCCATTTACTAACAAGTTTTCTGTATTTAAAATGATCATTAATGAAGGTGTTGATTGCTGCAGATCCCCAGTTCCCACATTTTCTCTAACTGGTGATATGTAATCCTTCGAACTTCTCTAAGTAGAAATATTACCAGCTCAGTTTTTCTTGGGTCATTGCTGTTGGTGGTCGAACTGAACGAGGTTCAACTTCACGGTTGGTTTTTCCAAATTTAAATTCATTAAATCAATTAAAAACTGTTCTAATAGAAGGAGCTTTATTTCCTAAAGCTTTCATCAATCTTTCATGGGATTGTTTGGAGGTTAAATTGCTTTTATAATCATAAAAGATCATGGCGCGTAAAATTTCTCTGGTCAACTCCATTGTGTCTGATGCAATGTTTATAAATTACCGCTGCCGCTGTAAACAAAGTCGCGCCCTCTATGGGTCATTGTTGTTGATATTTTATGAAAATGTTTATGTTAGGTAAAAAATCCATGTGTCTTTAAATGGTATCATTTATTTTTCAATGTTTTAATTATTTAATATCGATTGCAAAAAATTTGGGAGTGACCTTTGTATTATATTGTCTAACTCTCTACCAATACCATCAGAAAATTTAATATTTAATGAAAGTTCATGAGAGGGCCAAGAGGTTGAATGGAACTTGAAGTTTACGAAGGCTTCAAACATTCAAGATGCGATATCTTGGGGACTAGTGTGACTTGTCGAGATGCCAAAAGTTAGCAGTTGACCGACAGCCGTGTAAAAACACATTCTTGAAGATGCTCCGTGAGGCCTCGACTACTGGCCCGACGACGATAGATAATCGCGAGCGCTTATCATTATTTAACGTCGAAACATAATCATCTTTTGGCGATGTCTACTGCGTTGTGTATCTTGAAGCAGCAAGGCTACAAGCAATTTTGACGAGCGACAATATCCTTGATGGACGTAATGCGGAAATGGTGTCGGCGAGCACGTGATGCCTCTCGCGCCAGCTTACCATTTATGGGTCCCAATTTACTGCTAGAATTTACTTGATTGTGTTCTCGAAGTAAGAAATGTTATAGTGCTCCATAATGAAACGCCTATAGTAGAAGAGAGTTTATATTATGTTTTGTGTTTTATTCAGCACTCGCCTATCACTTTGGCTTTCTTTATCTTCCGGCTACCTCACACCTCCTAAAACCTCGTACAGCATGCAGTTCCGCGTTATAATGTATCCTAACTATGTGAAGTATAGTATATAACGTACGAGCTTATTTATATATAATGGTTAATATAGAATTTGTGTGTATACAAATGTTTGTTGTAATAGGTAACTGAAAAATTGAAGCGTTCTGCGCTTTTAATTATTTAAATATAGCTGAATATGTGGGTTAAGTCTGAGAATTAAATGTGATGAAATCTCTCTCCATACCTTTTTACTCGTCTGCTTTTAAATTTAATTTGAAATGAAAACAATTTTTTGTGTGGGAATAATTTTAGCCATTTAAAACATTTAATCGTTTTAATTCAACATTTTAAACGTACACATGTGTATTTCATACGCACAAGCTTATTTGAAAAAAAACATATTCAAATCATTTAGCATTAGTCGTTATTTCTCCTTTGTGACTTCTGCAACACACATTAGTCAATGGCTCAGGAATGAACAAAATTATTATTTCCTTCAAGTTTTAAAAATCTCAAATATCAGTACGTTTTTACACTTTTCTTTGTGTTTCAGTTCTTATAGAGGAGGTTTGCTTCACAAGCATCCACAAGAAACAAAATAAATCCAGAACAATTTGGTATAAACTTTTTACATCAATAAATCATCTTTGTCATTTTGAACATCCTGATGCTATGTTTTTTTTATTAGAAAATGTGTTCACTTTATTTAAGAATGGTTCTTAATAAATAATAACAAAAATGCCATTGTTCCATAAGTTACTCTAAATTGTCCTTTGTTTATTTTATGTCAGACGATGGGAATGCTCTTTAAAGATTATTTCTAACCAGAATTTTTCCATATCGAAATAAATTGCTTCCATATACAGAGTAAAACGGTTAAAAGGGCGTATTATAAGTAGCTCAAATCCAAAGATATTCAATGGAGTCATTCAATCGAGGAAACGCACAGAAATAAATAATTTCCCCATCTAATTAATTCGGTATCGCTTCCTGTTCTGTGGTGCTAGGCGAAAAGTCGCTCTCGGTTCAAACTTTAGGAGAATATTCTCCAACAACTAATCCTTGGGTGCAAAGAATGATAATTTTTCGGTCAAAATTATACGCCCCCATACTTTTCTGCTTTATTATTTTCATTAGTAAATTCTACTAAAAGGTAAAATGTGTGACATTCTATTTTATATACAAACGATAATTTATAGAATATATATCTTAAGAAATGTTATTTAAGTTCTATTTAAAAATGATATTGAATATTTTTATCGATGATGAAAATTATTTTAATCTCTCTCTCTCTCTCTCTCATTCTTTCATTCAAATATTAGAAAAATTTTCACTAAATATCATTCTAGTTAGAAAATACCGTGAGTAAATATTGTATAAAATAATTTTGTTAAAATATAATATTTTTAATCTAATTATTTGGAGGTTTCGATCAGTATCTTTCGTCTTAAGATGCGAGAGAGATATTGGAATGCTGTACCTTTTCAAAATACAACTGGCTAATTTTTCTTTGACCGGTGTCCAATATTAAAGCAATTCCTACAAATTTGTGTACAACTGAAAGATAAAGTAGCTTCGAGTGTCGATTTTTTCTCTGGGCTAAAGATTCCATATTTTGTGGGATAAATTTATTTTGTGTGACCCAAACAATTAAACCTTCTTCACATAAAAAAAGAGAGGTAAATAATGGGATGAATTTGCTATGTAGCAAAATATTGATATTTGTAATCTGTTTGCGAAATATTAAATATTAATGAAAAATAGTAAAAAGGTGAATTTGTTCTTGTATCAGATGCATAAATTAAGAAAAGGGGCATTTCCTGATCGTGCAACTAAAAGTTGCTAATGGCTGGCGCCATCTATCGGAATAAATATAAACTAATCTTGATTAATCAAGGGACGATCAGGAAATGCCCTTTTTATTAATTTATGCACCTGATATAAGTACAAATTCACTTTAGTACTATTTTTTCACATTGATTGGCGTTCTCACGCCCTTCCGGCCTAAATACCAGTTTCATGGTTTTTTAAGATGCCCCAAGACCAGCTTTTTTGGTCGTTGAGGTACAGCTTGCACCACGCTGACGAGGGCCAACACCCCGAAACGCATACGTGGTTAGCTTTTCTTGATTAATCAAAAAACTGTATTTGGCCAATTCTTGAATAATTAAAAATCAACGATTAGTTGATATTTATTCCGATAGAAGGCGCAAGCCATTAGCAACTTCTATGAAAGTTGCACGATCAGGAAATGTGCCTCCTTTTAATACATATATAATAAAATGACAGAACACTTTAATTTTTTTTTCAGATTAACTTAGGATAAAGTGAAATATGAAGTAAAATTAATTCTTAGATATAAATGGGGAGATAAAAAAAGAAAATACCCCAATATGTATTATGTCTGACTCTAGCTAATAGATTGTTCCTTCAATTCTTGCTGCCTTTGAGTGAATTGATCAATTAATTATATAGGATTAGATGCCAAAAAAGCTCAAAACAGCATCTTCGAGATCGTCAGGTTTTCAAAGAGAAGCCTTAAATATAGAAAACACACACACCGCTTTCTTAAGATCACCCAAGCATGTCAGAGAGTCTGGTAGGGCCAAATTAAATAATTTAGGTACAATAAGGAATATACCAAATAAATATACTTGATAATGATCTTTATAAATGATGCCATTTTATGATTTAATATAATTAGTCAGACTTTATTATAATCAATATTGTGTTCATTGCAGATTCTCTTGGAATGTGAAGGCCATGCAGCGCAGGACACCGAAGCCCAAAGAAAGCCCGCCCCGCAATCTCAACAAGCGCAACTATAGTGGCGGAGCCATGCCTACTTCAAAGCGTCTGCGATCAACATATCCTTGTTTAATCTGTGATCAAATATTTCCTTCTTTGCCAGACCTTCGCACACATCTTTCTTCAGCACACCCAAAGGAGAAAGTACCATGTCAAGAGTGTGGAAAATCTTTCGCTACTCATACCTCTTATATGAATCATCCCTGTCAACGAGAACAAAAAAGACCGTTTCTAGGAAAAGGTTTTTACGATTTAATGGATATCACAGAATTTTCAACTAGGAGTTTCTCTTATATTGCAAAGAGATACTTTGAAAAGCATCCTCGTAGAGGACAATCAAGTTTATATCATAATTTTAAGTGTCCTTCTTGTAATTTAATATTCCCTACAGATGCCTCACTTCAACTTCACATTGCTTTATCTGAGGAATCTAAAACAACTTGTCAAAAATGTGACAGCGATTTTATTTGTGAATATGATCTCAATATTCACCATAAAAGACAATCTTCTTGTTCAGATGACGTAAATAACGTTACGAATGACGAAATATCTCAAGAAAGTTTTCTCAGTACAATTGGTCTTATGCCCAATACTATTTTAAAAAAAGAGAGGTTTGAACCTGAAATACAACCCACTGTATTTGAAAGTTATTCGTATTTTGTTAATGCTAAACCAGATGAAATAAAAGTCGCAGCAATAAATTTGCAGAATAAATCCTATTTTATACCCTCCTCTCCAAAAGAAGCTTCAGTGCCACCTTCAACTGAGCCATTGACGCCATCTTTGTTGCCTATAACAACTGAAATTAATCTAATTGATAATGATAAAAACCCTAATTCCTTGAACAATATAGAACTTAATAAAGATTCAAATGACAACTCTAATGGCACAAATATTTGCCCTCATTGTGATATCAAATTTGAAAATAAGCTCTTATTGCATCAACATATGTTGAATCATGAAGAAAGAAATTATGTCTGCAAAGTTTGTAGTTATTCCTTCACAACAAAATCCAATTGTGAGCGTCATATCCAAAAGATTCATCAAATAAAGAAAAAAGAAGAAATTAATTATAATATCAAATTCCATTCCAATAATAATTTGCAGGATTCAACTCAAAGTGAGAATGAAACTACTTGCAAATATTGCTTAATTAATTTTAATACTAAGAAAATGCTGCGGCGTCATAAAAGATCCCAGGAAGGATGCAAATATAAACCCTACAAATGTACTATCTGTAAGTTAGGATTTTCCTTTAAAAATAATTACAAGAGACATTGCATCAACAAACACTCTGACGATATTGGTATGAAGACATTTTTGGCAGATAATATCTCTTTTGAGGAAAATTCTTCAGATACGGATGAGATGGGCACTGCCAGAAATGAAATAATCGATAATTCCAACAATGATATTCCAGAAATTTTTACGGAATCAGGCTGTCAAACAAAATCAGACCAAAGCATTCAAGAAGAAGTACCGTTAGATTTGACAGCAAAGCCTCTAAATTTATGCCTTACTCAAGAAGAATTTAGGGATAGGCAACCTCGACCTACAAGCATTATTACGTTAGCAAACATTAAGAAAAAGGATATAGATACGAATGAAATGATTATAATATCTCCCGTGTCTAGTCCCGGCATACCATCATTGATAAATGTCTCTTCAGTAAATCAGCCAAAAGATAATTCTCCACCTTCACAAGAGAGCAACGAAAATATTTTAGATCAATCCAAAAAGCACTACACATGTTCTTATTGTTTTGCAAAATTTACCCTAAAATCCAACATGTCTCGCCATATTAAGAAAAAACACCCTGGAAATGCTAGGCCTTCTCGAAGTCGTAATTTCATTGCTTCAATAAGTCAACCAACAGCGATAAATAAAATCGCTCCAAATAATGCATCAACAGAAACAAAAATTGCACTTCGTAACTCTCTTTTAAATAAAAATAGTTTGCTGATTAAGAATGTAATTAAAATTCCAGCAACTGAAATAAAATCCTCATTAAAGATAATTAAGGATGATCAACCCGCAATCGTTGAAGATTTAGCAAGTGTATCTGTACTTATTAACAATGCTAGTTCCCAACAATTCAGTCAATATCTTAATCAATCAGCAGAAACAAATCCATCGAATAATTTCCCATTACTAAGCCCTGTAGTAGACAAAGACTCTATTACTACGTCGGATAGTCAAGAAAAAAAGAAAAATTCTTATTCTTCTTCTCCCAAAAGAGTACAATGCACTTTCTGTAATAGAAAGTTTCCGTGGCTTAGTTCTCTTCGGAGACACCTGCTCACTCATACTGGTCAAAAGCCATTCCAATGTCCTCATTGTTCTGTCAATTTTACTACCAAGTCAAATTGCGAGAGGCATATTGCCAAAAAACATGGTCAAAATGCTAACAACATTCGGGATATTTCAGGAAGATCATTTCAATGTAATCTTTGTCCTGAAAGCACTTTTTCTAATCAAGGCAATCTACAGAAGCATATGTATCTCAAGCATCAAAGTGAAAATGGTGAATTTGATTTCAATATTAAGAAAGAAGATGAATATTTAGAAATAAAGGAATCTGAGAGCGATGATGTAAATAGCGGTGATGAAATGGCAAATGGCGATTTAACTACCATTCCATGCCCAGATTGTTCACTTAGTTTTTCAACAAAGGAAGAACTTGAAAAACATGTGGAAAGTCATTCGGATTTATTTTATAAATGCCATCTTTGCCCAACATTTTTCAAACGGTTTCGCTTTTGTATTATTCATTTTGAAGAAAAGCACCCTGAAGAATATTTGAATCTTCAAAAGCATGAGGTTATTCCCAACATTACACCCGAAGATCGAGGAAAAATTGAAGTTTATCCTTCAAGTGTAGATTTCAGTTCAAAAAAGGTCGTTTGTTCTATTTGCTTCTATCATTGTCAATCTGACTCTGATCTGACATCCCATATGACATCACACAACCAAGATATCTATCCATGCGATATTTGTAGCAAGAAGTTTGAATCGATTTCTACATTAGCAAAACATAAAGAAACTCACGAAAATGGTATTCATTCTCCTGGGCCTTCAAATCCCACAATACAGGCAACATCCACTTATCTCGTTGGGAATTCCTTGCTTCCTATAATTTCTAAAAAGGTTTCTGAAACCATTAAACTCCCGGCAAACGTGGAGCCTATTTCCTCCGATCTAATAAAAAACCTTCTTTGTCTTCCAGATTCTGTAAAGATTGATGAGCTGCTTGCTAAAAATTCCGATTCTGCTGCTGAAATTTTAGGAGTAGTAACTTCTAAGTAATTTCTTTTCAAATTTGACTATTTTATATAAATGTTTATAAATCCTTTTAAATACATTTATTCAAAAATGGTACTCTAATATTCCAAAATATACTCTCTTAAACAGCACACAAGTCAAAACAATGCACTCTCATTATACAAAATTATTCCTTTAAAGTATGTGATCCTTTATTTATAACCTAATATATAATTTATATTCATTTTAAAAAAAATATATATAAACCTATTTCTATATTAATTTATATAAATAACGTAATGAGCCATTTGTGTGTGGCGTGATTTTTAAAAACTATTGATGAATATATTATTTTAAAATGTGGAATGTGAAAATTGAAAAAGAAAAAAATAGCTTTTATGTGCTAACATCAAGAGGATACCAATTTCAAATTGACTTTCTTTCCAGTATATCCGGAACTAGGATTTTTGAAGACGCGCGTTAAGCCTTTTGAGCGACACTAGCACTTGTTTGTGATATCATAAATCCTAATTATTTAGGATCTCTTTAGGTTTGGGAAGGACCTTAAAAGCAACTTCTCAAAAACAGACTAAAGCATGGTGAGAGATAATTTTTGAAGAACTCTGTGAACGCGATCGCTTAATGAATTTGAACTGCCACTTGTGTTAAAAAGAGGTTATTCTTTGAACTAGACATGTCCAAACAGTGGAAGAACTAACTAGTTATCCCCGTGGCTAAGTATCAAATATCATGTGTGATAACCTCTCTCCACGAATAAAGATCAATCAACTAAAACTAATGTACTTTTGGTTTTATGCTTCGAATCCTCAGAAGTTATGCCGAGCCGAAATTCAATATTCGACACAAATATGCTTTTAAGGTTTTCCACATTGATTATTTTTTTCTTTTTTTTAATTCTAGCTTTCAAGTCGCTCTTCGACAAGTTTAAAACAAGAAAAATCGGTAATTTCTAACTAGGAGTATTTGAAAGTATATAAGGTATTTACCACATAAACACCCACGCTACGCGCTTGCACTTTCAAACACTCCTAGTTAGAAATATAGTCGATGTTTTTATTGTTATTATTTAAAGTTGTCGACGGCGATTTTCGCCTGAAAGCTGGCATTTCAAATAAAAAAGAAACCTTTTGTGATTTTATATATATATATATATATATATATATAATATTTTAAAACTTTCACAATTACACCCTAAATAATAAATATGTGCTCGTTTTTATAAATTTATATTATTATTGTTTTTAAAAAAAATAGAATTTATACTGTGTTTGTTTATCTACAATATCAAATGGCTAATTACTTTTAACTTCAGTTTTATGTTGTATATAATCATCTTTATTTTTTGTTATCTATTTTATTTTAAATGTCGTTATAAAAAAAGCGTTTCAGCGCTTTATCAAATTTCTTCTCGTAGAACTACAAACCTAATTTTTCTTAACCTAAAATTGCCTCGTAAAAATTCCATAATACAAGCCAATAAAATTTTAAAAATCGTTTTCATTCCATAAAAGCTTAGTGGTTCTTCTGTATATATGATTTTCTAACCTATAATGCTTTATATTTATTTCACGGTATATATTAAAAATTACACATTTGAAATTTATTTAAAATAAAAACATTTTGCTCAAAAAACAATTTTTGTTTTTAATTAATACCCTAATTAACAATAATGCAATGAAACAATTTAAAATGAAATGATAAATCTTGCAGAGATTTGGCAGCCGACACACGCCCACAGCTAGAAACAAATGCATATTGATAATCAATAATGTTTTAATTTGCATATATGCGTCAAGCACAAAGGCTGACACCACATGAAATTATTATTCGAAAAATCAAAGAATTGCAGAAGGTGCTTATATTATGCTTATTCTTACCTTTACGTATATTAACTCCTGTTAGAAATGTATTTTAAAAAACTATACAAGAAATACCCTGCCCCGGAATATATGGTAAGAATTAATATAGAAATATTTGCTTTAAACTTTAACTGAAAAGTCTTCTGCCGTTTATTTTTATACAAATGATCAACAATATTACAAAAGGAGCCACAAAACAAAAATGTATAGAAGAGATTCTGGTGTTTTGTGAATAAAGGAGAGGCTATATCTACAATATTTCCGGCCTTTTACCATTTGTTTTTTAGCTTGTTAGCACGTCTTTCATTTGTTTTCTCTTTTTTCCTTTTTAAAAGCTTTTATTTAACTTTCTGTCTGTCCGTCTGTCCACAAATCTTACAAACGATTTTTAATATACTTTTAGAGCACGTAGGAATCTGAAATTTGGTATACTCTTCAGACCCTAATGACAATGCATGTTGACAAATTTTCAGACTTTTGGGTTGTCAGGGTGGCCGGGAATTCACAAATTTCCAAATTGCCTTTCAAATTTTGTAATTTAATTTTAATATACTTCCAGATCACATAGAAGTATGAAACTTTTAAGACTCATTCAATCCAATGAACAATGCAAGTTTACAAATTTTCAGACTTCTGGGTGGTCGGAGTGACCAGAAATGAACAAATTTCTTGTGTCACTTGTGTTACGCCCCTTCTATTTAAGGCCTAATCCCCAGTGGACTTTTGATTCTAAGTTTTGTAAATTCATGATTAAAAACTGACTGTATAATTAATAGATAAAAATAATTTTTTAAAAAGCTTTTATTTGAGTGCACTAAAAAGGAAAAAAATAAAATATTTTATCTTCTGTTATTGAGCATTTAGATGCATCTGAGTGAAAATAAAAGCGGCGGGGGGCGATCATATTTAGAGAAGAGGTAAAAATATAGCAAACACTTATAAAAATCGCTAATCAGTTGCTACATATTAAATCACATTAGGTTCGAAATTCATGATGATCGTCCCCCGCCGCTTTTATTTTCACTCAGATACATCTAATTGCTCAATGACAGAAGATAAAATATTTTCTTTTTTCTTTTAAATGCATTTGAATAAAAGCTTTTTTAAAATGTATTTTTATCTATTAATTATTCTCATTTTGGGCGACATACTTGCTAAGAAATCATAGAGCAAAATATATTTTTGATTTAGAACTAATCTCAAAATTTCTTCATATTAAAATTTTACCTGTTTATATTTAACTTCTTCTCCAATTTTCTCCAGGTCCAGAATTTCATTGATCTTTTATTTATTTTTTAATACACACTCATGGACAAACTTAAAGAAGTTGTACCTTTTAGCATGTATATCGGGGTTTAAAAAATAACTCTTAAAGATATTTGATACACAGTGGCCTTTAGTGAAAACACTAGATAATCATATGTGAACAAATTGACTCTGTAACCTTAAAAAAAAAAAAAGAAGAAGACCGGCGACATCAAAATATGAAACTTCCTTAAGTTTTGTCGCCGGTTATCTGTTTTTTTTTTTTTTTGAAGGAGGCAGAGCACTTCACACTTGATTATCTTGTGTGTCTTCAATAAAGGTCACTGTGTATCAAATATCTTTCAGAGTTATTGTCTGAATCCCGATAAAATGCTAAAAGGTACAACTTCCTTAAGTTTTGTCCATGAGTGGATATAATCTTCCATGTATCTTATATGTACGATAGCCCGCCACAAATAAATGCTCAATCTCTTTCCCCTATCCGCATGATCTTCCCCTCATTTTGTTCGTCATCGACTTGATGGTTTCATTGATGAAACTTATTTCTTCGATCGGCTCAATTTTTTGTTTTGTTTCTTGGATGTGAAAAGAGTATAAAGCTTCCGCCTTTGAGGGTTAATTTTTATTCGCCAACTTTTGTATCATATCTCTGTATATACACAGTCCACATGAAGTTTCTTGTGAATTGTTTCGGTGTTATGTGCAGAGAGGCTAAAATGGCCGTATCATCAGTGTGGTTCTTTCAGCACAAATAAAATCGTGAATAAATATTTCAAAGAATGTTGGACTACTGACGGAGCCTTTAGGAATATCTGCTAGAATTTCTCATGTTGTAAGAGAGAGCATCTTTGAATTTAACTCTTAATTTTTTAATTATTTTTGGAGGTTCAATATGTGTTGTCCTTATAATGTCTCCGTGTAGATTTAATAGATAATATTGTAAAGAAGTACTTCATACCACACTCTGTCAAATGCCTTGGTAATTTCGAAGAAGACACCTCCAGTCATTTGATCGGTGGCCATTCCTCTTCTTATTTTCTCTGTGACGACAACTAATTGGTGGAAGGTGGAGTGTTTTGGCTGGAAGCCAAACTGCTCTGGTCTAATTGGTATATTTTCGTTTAAGGTTTACCTTACTATGGCTATGATTATTTTTCAAAAATGTTTTTTAATGTCAGAGGTAGGAGGGATATGAAAACTAACTGAAATCTATATATATAAAAATGAATGTATGTGTGTGTGTGTGTGGTCTGTTTGTCCTTTATGCCTGACCAAACCACTCGTTGGAACGCCATGAAACTTTGGGAAGTTATTTAGTATAGTACTGGGATGGTTTCTAGCAAATAAAATTTTTGAAATAACTTTTCGCTTTAAAATAATCAAGATAAATATTCTAATTTATCTGTTATAATTCAACAATCTGCTCAAAATATTATCATGATGATACGATGATTTTGTAATGTAGAAAATTAGGAAAGACAAAATTCAGGATGACACGGCAATTTATTTGAGACAAGAATAATGATACAATTCCAAGGCAAGATACTATTCCTTTAACTTCCAATTACCGAGGGAACCAATTAATATTGATTTTATTCAACTTATCGAGTATTTTTCAAGGGACCGGAAAAAATGTTCACTTTATTAAGAGATTCGTTAGACAATCCTTTACTCGGGTAAAACCCGGGCGAAGCCGGGTACGTCCATACAAGAATAATGATACAATTCCAAGGCAAGATACTATTCCTTTAACTTCCAATTACCGAGGGAACCAATTAATATTGATTTTATTCAACTTATCAAGTATTTTTCAAGGGACCGGGAAAAAATGTTCACTTTATCGAGAGATTCGTTAGACAAACCTTTACTCGGGTAAAACCCGGGCGAAGCCGGGTACGTCCGCTAGTTTTATAATAAAAGTGACTATTTTCAGACGGAAGGGCCATGCTCTGATTGATCTTTTTTCAAAATGTGACATGCAATTCAAATATTCCATTTGTCAGGAAAATGTTTCATTGCAAGTAATGCATTGAATATTTCTTTAAGGAATTGTATCAGATATTTTAGCAGAAGATTTTTCGCTTTGTTTTGTATTTGGTCTATTCCTGGGTCTTTTTATTTGGCAAGGATATGATTAATATTTCGACTTCACTGATATTAATGTGGTTTTAGCCTTTCGCTGTATTTTCGGCTTCGAGCCAGGAATTTGGTTTTGAAAATCAGGTACACAACGGTTTGGACACTAAATTTATCATAGTTTTCTGCTAAGCGGAAATGCTGACTCATGTGAAGTCAGTGTCATGCGCTACTTTTTTTTTTTTCTTATCTTTTTTTTTCTAAATAAGAAACATTTAATGACTTTCCATATGGTTTGGTCATTACATCAATATTTTCAATATAGGAGTCCCAGATGGTGCTGTCATGATGTCTTGTAC
Organism: Cordylochernes scorpioides; assembly: GCA_030710605.1. Classification (NCBI taxonomy): domain Eukaryota; kingdom Metazoa; phylum Arthropoda; class Arachnida; order Pseudoscorpiones; family Chernetidae; genus Cordylochernes; species Cordylochernes scorpioides. Next base: position 158,495,061 of record CP092886.1, on the reverse strand, counting down.
AGTTTTGGGAATTTGTCCGGGTATCTTGAGATGGCCTCTTTGTCTTTAGGATTACATGATGATTTCATTTTTTCTTAGGCGGTTTCAAGAGGCATCTTTTATTTGATATATGGTGGGTGTATTTTGCTTAAGTCGGTTTTTTTTCAAGTGGTCGCTTCTTGTATATTGTTGAGAATGCATTTTTCAAGTGTAGTGATGGAATTATCTATGTTTTGGGTTGTGTTAAAAGGGGAATTTGTTGTCTCAATTTTCTTCAATTTGTATCCGAAGAGGGCCTAGTCTTTGTTTTTTTTATTATTATTATTTTAGCATTTATGTTGCCAGCTTGAAGTCTTGAAGGACAGCTAACACAGGGAGTTGGTCAGATGTGAATTCATGTAGTACTTTATAGGTGATATTCTGGGTTTGATTCTTGTGTATGGTAATATCAAGGATGCCAGGTGGAAGTCATGGGTGTCAGGATAACTGACTCTAAGATCCTTGCTTTCAATGACATTTTGGAGATGGTTTCAATTTGTATTTTATGAACCCCAAGCAGGATGTGTACAGTTGATGCCACAATGGTTGGTGTATTTGTGAAAATGTGTTTTTAATGTCTTCTTCATTTAGGTTTATATTCGGTGATTTTTATAGGCTAAATACATGTTAATTTGGGAGCCATTAATTCTCTTTATGGATAAATCGGTTATGTCCAAACTGAAGGTGCTAGTTTTAATGGGTATAGTGTATTATTTGTGAATGAAAATTTATGTTTTTCCACCTTGTTCTGAATATCTATCCTGCCGAATTGTGTTGTAATTGGGAATCTTCATTCTATAGCATTGTTCAAGCCCAGTTTCAGAAACAAGGACTCTGTCTGTATCATAATTATTCATAAATTCTTGAAATAAGATTTTTATTGCGCAGACTACAACCAAGTGAATTATTCGGCCTTTTCTTTTGAGAATATTTGAAGATTTCATTTACAGACGATTGTAGTAAGAAAGTTTCTAACTATAGTAGCAATGAGATTTTTTAATTGCAGGTGTCGGGTTACTGTGCATTTTTGACTCGTTCTGGTATTGGAGTTTTCAGTTTCTTGAGGTGCTTTTGGTCGTTTGGAATTAGCATATTTATTTATTTTCTTGTAATGGAGTAACCACGCCAATTTTCTGTTTGCTCTCATTGGCAGTAATAATGACAAAGTTATTACTTTTGCGGGTTAACACTCAAAATGGAATAAGCTAGGGCCTAAATTAAATGTACCTTAATACACAGAAAAGCGTACACTCAAGAGTACAACACCACCAACAAAAAGGAAATAAATACGAACTAGCGATTTGTAAAATAAAATAAAAAAGTACTTAGCTTTATTGTAGCGTTGGTAGGGATCGGACTGGGGTGACACAGGGATGCCAAGAGAACAGCCAGACAGGGAAAACTTCGTAGAAAAACACTTTAAGTGTCTCCACACCAATTCTCCACCCTCTGGGCCCCCCTCTCAATCCCTTAGTCCCCTCTTATATACAGACATGGCCACATTCGTCCAATGAGAAGGCGTGAGAGATTGGTTCACCAAAGAACGAAGACAACTTTCTTCCCTCTAAAACCTGATCAGAAAAAAAAAACTGAAAATGTTTGTCAATATAATTTGACAAAAGGTATCCTTCCAAAGAAAAAAACTAACCAATCTCCCAAACATTCTCATTGTCCCGTAAGGAAACCCTCCCGCTGTCGGGTGGGAAAAGCTCACGGGAGCCATGTTATAAAGATACAAAAAAAAAAACTAAAGAGAGGAGAAGTAGGCATCCAGGTCGTTCCATACAGGTGCCTTCCAACTTGTTCCTCCCAAAAAGAAAATAACCAAAGATCTGCGCAAACTACGTGAGTTACCATGTGTGATTACCAAGCACACACATCTACTTATATAATTGCCTTATTCTGTCTGTGTGAAGTTCACTGTGTGAAGTTCACGGATAGATTTTGGTCATCAACGCGCGCATCATCATTATGATCATTATCATTATCTAATGATAATTATTTATGTATCTACTTATCTACTTATATAATTGCCTTATTCTGTTTGTGTGAAGTTCACTGTCTGAAGTTCACGGATAGATTTTGGTCATCAACGCGCGCATCATCATTAGTTCATTAATCATCACCCCCGAGCAATTCCAGCGATTCACCTCCAACCTTACCGGCGTCCCCTACATATACGGCCTCCCTAAGGACCCATAAGCCCCACATTCCCCTTAGGCCCATTGTAGCCTACCACCTCTCCCCTGCACTACACTTGGCTAAATATCTCACTAACCTCCTTAACCTCTCGTTAAGGCACACAACCTCTTTTCAGTTCAAGATTCTACGAATTTCTAACCAAATAAAGAGTGTTCCCTCAGCCTGATAAACTTATCATGTCCACCTTCGACGTAACATCCCTTTTCCTATGCCCTTCCGCACTCTTTGATTACAGACGGTCTTAGTTCACTCCTTGCCTTCTCTACATTCTCTAGCAAAGACCAAAAATCGATAATAGATCTGTTTACTATCTGTCTTGGCATGAATACCCTCGAATTCAACAGCCGTTCCTTTCTACAGATACGAGGCTCCCCTATGGGCAGTCCTCTCTCCACAATCGCAGCGGAATTGTCATGCTAGGGCTGGACCAATGGCTGGTGTCCAAAGATCATTTGGGGGTCGTTACTTGGTTACGTTACGTAGACGACATCTTCTGCCTACACCGAGATACCGATCATTTACCCATTCTCACCACTTTAAAAACTCTTACCATCCGGATCTACTTTTACACACAACCCGTCCCGCTCTAACTGTATTCCATTTTAGACATTTTAATTATTAACACCGACGATAAATTCCACACAACGGTCTTTCACAAACCCGGCTTTACCCCCTCGTACCTACATTTTTCATCCCACGCCCCCGTCTCCCATAAGATCACCACCGTCCGAACTCTTTCCAAACGTATCTACACCCACTGTTCCCTCCCTTTCTTTAAAAATATCGAGAGGCGCACGGTCTACTCGCATCTCTTGTCCGCGGCTATCCACGCAGTTTTATCGACCGACATTTTTTCACACCCAATCAAAAAAGAACCACACCTCCTTTATTTAAAAGCACCTGCGTCCTCCCATACTCCACCACGAATTCCGGTATTGGTTCCTTTTTACGTAAATTCGGCATTCGCACTCTTTACAAGTGCACACCTTCCCTTTACACCTTCCTACGACATCCAATCACAAAAAGCTCCGCCAAACGTAACCCCCAATCCCTTTCTAACGCCGTTTACCAAAATCCTTGTAACGATTGCGATTTATACTATATTGGAGAAACAGGCCGAACAATCGCCATCAGAGCCAGTGACACGCCCGCAACATCCGCTCGAAGACAAAAAATCGCTCATATACCAACATATCGCCGAATCCGGACATTCCTTTAATCTCGACAATACAACCCCCGTTTATAGCGATATAACCAATAAATACCAACGCTTAGTTCTCGAAGCCCTTGTCTCCAATACTACACCCAGCCTCACAGAAAGATTGACCTCCCGCCCCAATATTCTGCTTTTATTCTATACCAACAGATACACCTCCTTCGTAACTTTTAACTTTATCTTTATTCCGCTGTTTTTTTATATTCTCGTTTATATTCTTATTTTTATTTTTATTCTTGCTTTTGACTTCGCCACTATGTTTTCCGCCTTTTTCCTTCATCCTAGGTATGCAGATTTTCTTAAATCTATATATTGTACACTTTTAAATATTTTTATTACTGGCAATGCAAATCTCAAATCTTTTTAATCTTTTATTTTTTGTTTAATATTTTTTGTTTAATATCTTTTATGCTAAACTGTCGTTTATAAATATTAGCATCTCCTTCTCATTCATGTCAATACCTGATGAAGGACGGCTGACGTCCGAAAGCTCGTATACCACTTAATAAGAAACTTACCACGTTCACTTATCTCTCTTTTTATATTCCAAACGTGGCTTATCATGTCTGAATAATAATTATTATTATCTACTTATATAATTGCCTTATTCTGTCTGTGTGAAGTTCACTGTGTGAAGTTCACGGATAGATTTGGTCATCAACGCGCGCATCATCATTATGATCATTATCATTATCTAATGATAATTGTTTATGTATCTACTTATCTACTTATATAATTGCCTTATTCTGTCTGTGTGAAGTTCACTGTGTGAAGTTCACGGATAGATTTTGGTCATCAACGCGCGCATCATCATTATGTTCATTATCATTATCTAATGATAATAATAATTATTATTATTATCTACTTATATAATTGCCTTATTCTGTCTGTGTGAAGTTCACTGTGTGAAGTTCACGGATAGATTTTGGTCATCAACGCGCGCATCATCATTATGATCATTATCATTATCTAATGATAATTGTTTATTATCTACTTATCTACTTATATAATTGCCTTATTCTGTCTGTGTGAAGTTCACTGTGTGAAGTTCACGGATAGATTTTGGTCATCAACGCGCGCATCATCATTATGATCATTATCATTATCTAATGATAATAATAATTATTATTAATCTCTACTTATATAATTGCCTTATTCTGTCTGTGTGAAGTTCACTGTGTGAAGTTCACGGATAGATTTTGGTCATCAACGCGCGCATCATCATTATGATCATTATCATTATCTAATGATAATTATTATTATTATTATCTACTTATATAATTGCCTTATTCTGTCTGTGTGAAGTTCACTGTGTGAAGTTCACGGATAGATTTTGGTCATCAACGCGCGCATCATCATTATGATCATTATCATTATCTAATGTTAATAATAATTATTATTAATCTCTACTTATATAATTGCCTTATTCTGTCTGTGTGAAGTTCACTGTGTGAAGTTCACTGATAGATTTTGGTCATCAACGCGCGCATCATCATTATGATCATTATCATTATCTAATGATAATTATTATTATTATCTACTTATATAATTGCCTTATTCTGTCTGTGTGAAGTTCACTGTGTGAAGTTCACGGATAGATTTTGGTCATCAACGCGCGCATCATCATTATGATCATTATCATTATCTAATGATAATAATAATTATTATTATTCTCTACTTATATAATTGCCTTATTCTGTCTGTGTGAAGTTCACTGTGTGAAGTTCACGGATAGATTTTGGTCATCAACGCGCGCATCATCATTATGATCATTATCATTATCTAATGATAATTATTTATGTATCTACTTATCTACTTCTATAAATGCCTTATTCTGATTGTGTGAAGTTCACTGTGTGAAGTTCACGGATAGATTTTGGTCATCAACGCGCGCATCATCATTATGATCATTATCATTATCTAATGATAATTATTATTATTATCTACTTATATAATTGCCTTATTCTGTCTGTGTGAAGTTCACTGTGTGAAGTTCACGGATAGATTTTGGTCATCAACGCGCGCATCATCATTATGATCATTATCATTATCTAATGATAATAATAATTATTATTATTCTCTACTTATATAATTGCCTTATTCTGTCTGTGTGAAGTTCATTGTGTGAAGTTCACGGATAGATTTTGGTCTTCAACGCGCGCATCATCATTATGATCATTATCATTATCTAATGATAATTATTTATGTATCTACTTAACTACTTATATAATTGCCTTATTCTGTCTGTGTGAAGTTCACTGTGTGAAGTTCACGGATAGATTTTGGTCATCAACGCGCGCATCATCATTATGATCATTATCATTATCTAATGATAATTATTTATGTATCTACTTATCTACTTCTATAAATGCCTTATTCTGATTGTGTGAAGTTCACTGTGTGAAGTTCACGGATAGATTTTGGTCATCAACGCGCGCATCATCATTATGATTATTATCATTATCTAATGATAATAATTATTAATTTTAATCTCTACTTATATAATTGCCTTATTCTGTCTGTGTGAAGTTCACTGTGTGAAGTTCACGGATAGATTTTGGTCATCAACGCGCGCATCATCATTATGATCATTATCATTATCTAATGATAATAATTATTATTATCTACTTATATAATTGCCTTATTCTGTCTGTGTGAAGTTCACGGATAGATTTTGGTCATCAACGCGCGCATCATAATTATGATCATTATCATTATCTAATGATAATAATAATAATTATTATTATCTACTTATATAATTGCCTTTCCTGTCTGTGTGAAGTTCACTATGTGAAGTTCACGGATAGATTTTGGTCATCAACGCGCGCATCATCATTATGATCATTATCATTATCTAATGATAATTATTTATGTATCTACTTATCTATATCTATATATATAAAAATGAATGTATGTGTGTCTGTTTGTTTGTTTGTCCTTTATGCCTGACCAAACCACTCATTGGATCGCCATGAAACTTTGGGAAGTTATTTAGTATAGTACTGGGAAGGTTTCTAGCAAATAAAATTTTTGAAATAACTTTTCGCCTAGAAATAATCAAGATAAATATTCTAATTTATCTGTTATAATTCAACAATCTGCTCTAAATATTATCATGATGATACGATGATTTTGTAATGTAGAAAATTAGGAAAGACAAAATTCAGGATGACACGGCAATTTATTTGAGACAAGAATAATGATACAATTCAAAGGCAAGATACTATTCCTTTAACTTCCAATTACCGAGGGAACCAATTAATATTGATTTTATTCAACTTATCGAGTATTTTTCAAGGGACCGGGAAAAATTGTTCACTTTATCGAGAGATTCGTTAAACAAACCTTTACTCGGGTAAAACCCGGGCGAAGCCGGGTACATCCATACAAGATTATTGATACAATTCCAAGGCAAGATACTATTCCTTTAACTTCCAATTACCGAGGGAACCAATTAATATTGATTTTATTCAACTTATCGAGTATTTTTCAAGGAACCGGGAAAAAAATGTTCACTTTATCGAGAGATTCGTTAGACAAACTTTCACTCGGGTAAAACCCGGGCGAAGCCGGGTAAGTCCGCTAGTATATAAAAATGAATGTATGTGTGTGTGTCTGTTTGTTTGTTTGTCCTTTATGCCTGACCAAACCACTCATTGGATCGCCATGAAACTTTGGGAAGTTATTTAGTATAGTACTGGGAAGGTTTCTAGCAAATAAAATTTTTGAAATAACTTTTCGCCTAGAAATAATCATGATAAATATTCTAATTTATCTGTTATAATTCAACAATCTGCTCTAAATATTATCATGATGATACGATGATTTTGTAATGTAGAAAATTAGGAAAGACAAAATTCAGGATGACACGGCAATTTATTTGAGACAAGAATAATGATACAATTCAAAGGCAAGATACTATTCCTTTAACTTCCAATTACCGAGGGAACCAATTAATATTGATTTTATTCAACTTATCGAGTATTTTTCAAGGGACCGGGAAAAAATGTTCACTTTATCGAGAGATTCTTTAAACAAACCTTTACTCGGGTAAAACCCGGGCGAAGCCGGGTACATCCATACAAGAATAATGATACAATTCCAAGGCAAGATACTATTCCTTTAACTTCCAATTACCGAGGGAACCAATTAATATTGATTTTATTCAACTTATCGAGTATTTTTCAAGGGACCGGGAAAAAATGTTCACTTTATCGAGAGATTTGTTAAACAAACCTTTACCAGGGTAAAACCCGGGCGAAGCCGGGTACATCCATACAAGAATAATGATACAATTCCAAGGCAAGATACTATTCCTTTAACTTTCAATTACCGAGGGAACCAATTAATATTGATTTTATTCAACTTATCGAGTATTTTTCAAGGGACCGGGAAAAAATGTTCACTTTATCGAGAGATTCGTTAGACAAACTTTTACTCGGGTAAAACCCGGACGAAGCCGGGTACGTCCGCTAGTCTACTTATATAATTGCCTTATTCTGTCTGTGTGAAGTTCACTGTGTGAAGTTCACGGATAGATTTTGGTCATCAACGCGCGCATCATCATTATGATCATTATCATTATCTAATGATAATAATAATTATTATTATTCTCTACTTATATAATTGCCTTATTCTGTCTGTGTGAAGTTCACTGTGTGAAGTTCACGGATAGATTTTGGTCATCAACGCGCGCATCATCATTATGATCATTATATTTATCTAATGATAATTATTTATGTATCTACTTATCTACTTATATAATTGCCTTATTCTGTCTGTGTGAAGTTCACTGTGTGAAGTTCACGGATAGATTTTGGTCATCAACGCGCCCATCATCATTATGATCATTATCATTATCTAATGATAATAATTATTATTATTAATATCTCTACTTACATAATTGCCTTATTCTGTGTGTGTGAAGTTCACTGTGTGAAGTTCACGGTTAGATTTTGGTCATCAACGCGCGCATCATCATTATGATCATTATCATTATCTAATGATAATTATTTATTCATCTACTTATATAATTCCCTTATTCTGAATCCTTTATTTATTTTTATTATATATATAAAAATGGAATGCGAAATCGATGTTTGTTATCGCATCACGCAAAATCTACTGACTCAATCATTATGGAATTTCGCATGTAGGTAGCTGAAGATTTCGTTTAACATATAGGCTATTCAAAAAACTAAAAAAGTTAATGTGCTTTTTTTAAAAAATAAAAAACCAAAAAGCGTTAGTTCCAGTCTTTTACCGCTAGGGCGCAGCACTGGTCGCGACGATAAATGAATTTGATTTTTTTAAAGCATCGGTTGTTCAGTGGTAGAATGCTCGCCTGCCACGCGGGTGGCCAGGGTTCGATTCCCGGCCGATGCATTTTTTTAAACAATTTTTAAAACTCATTTATATTATATCTATATTAATAAAATGCAAATTTCATAAGTGGTGTTCGCTAAAAACTTTCGTTACAATGCATCAATTTCGACCAAATTTTCAACATTTATGTAAAACGAGATGGAGCAGGTTTTGCTTAACATCAAAATATTTTTCCTAACTTTAACATGCGTAACTTCGCTGTTATCGATTAAATACAAAATAAAAATCAACAGAGTTAATTTTATTTATATATAAATACAAAAAAAAATCAGCAATTCATTCAACTCAATCTAAAAAAATATTCAAAACAAGCAATTTTAAGATAACACCATATGTAAAATAGTCGGCCAAGAAAACAACAACGATATTACATCTTTCTCACATATTCACACACAATCTTGAATAATAATTAAAACTAATCTTTAACATTGTTTATTATACTTCATAATATATAATATTCGTTAGGCAAACTTTCACTCGGATAAAACCCGGGCGAAGCCGGGTACATATCCGCTAGTTTTTATATATCCTTTTATATATATAAAAATGAAATGCGAAATCGATGTTTGTTATCGCATCACGCAAAATCTACTGACTCAATCATTATGGAATTTCGCATGTAGGTAGCTGAAGATTTCGTTTAACATATAGTCTATTCAAAAAACTAAAAAAGTTAATGTGCTTTTTTTAAAAAATAAAAAACCAAAAAGCGTTAGTTCCAGTCTTTTACCGCTAGGGCGCAGCACTGGTCGCGACGATAAATGAATTTGATTTTTTTAAAGCATCGGTGGTTCAGTGGTAGAATGCTCGCCTGCCACGCGGGCGGCCAGGGTTCGATTCCCGGCCGATGCATTTTTTTAAAACAATTTTTAAAACTCATTTATATTATATCTATATTAATAAAATGCAAATTTCATAAGTGGTGTTCGCTAAAAACTTTCGTTACAATGCATCAATTTCGACCAAATTTTCAACATTTATGTAAAACGAGATGGAGCAGGTTTTGCTTAACATCAAAATATTTTTCCTAACTTTAACATGCGTAACTTCGCTGTTATCGATTAAATACAAAATAAAAATCAACAGAGTTAATTTTATTTATATATAAATACAAAAAAAAAATTCAGCAATTCATTCAACTCAATCTAAAAAAATGTTCAAAACAAGCAATTTTAAGATAACACCATATGTAAAACAGTCGGCCAAGAAAACAACAACGATATTACATCTTTCTCACATATTCACACACAATCTTGATTAATAATTAAATCTAATCTTTAACATTGTTTATTATACTTCATAATATATAATATTCGTTAGGCAAACTTTCACTCGGATAAAACCCGGGCGAAGCCGGGTACACATCCGCTAGTTTTTATATATATAAGGATGTTAAAGATTAGTTTTAATTATTAATCAAGATTGTGTGTGAATATGTGAGAAAGATGTAATATCGTTGTTGTTTTCTTGGCCGACTGTTTTACATATGGTGTTATCTTAAAATTGCTTGTTTTGAATATTTTTTTAGATCGAGTTGAATGAATTGCTGAATTTTTTTTGTATTTATATATAAATAAAATTAACTCTGTTGATTTTTTTGTATTTAATCGATAACAGCGAAGTTACGCATGTTAAAGTTAGGAAAAATATTTTGATGTTAAGCAAAACCTGCTCCATCTCGTTTTACATAAATGTTGAAAATTTGGTCGAAATTGATGCATTGTAAAGAAAGTTTTTAGTGAACAACACTTATGAAATTTGCATTTTATTAATATAGATATAATATAAATGAGTTTTAAAAATTGTTAAAAAAATATGCATCGGCCGTGAATCGAACCCTGGCCGCCCGCGTGGCAGGCGAGCATTCTACCACTGAACCACCGATGCTTTAAAAAAATCAAATTCATTTATCGTCGCGACCAGTGCTGCGCCCTAGCGGTAAAAGACTGGAACTAACGCTTTTTGGTTTTTTATTTTTTAAAAAAAGCACATTAACTTTTTTAGTTTTTTGAATAGCCTATATGTTAAACGAAATCTTCAGCTACCTACATGCGAAATTCCATAATGATTGAGTCAGTAGATTTTGCGTGATGCGATAACAAACATCGATTTCGCATTTCATTTTTATATATATAAAAAAGGAAAGGAAAGGATGAATGTTTGTATGTCTGTCTGTATGTCCGGTATACAAATTCGCAGTAGTTCACTTATTCAAACCAAAATTTCCATACATAGGTAAAAAAAATACGGGGAAGACGATAGGCTATTTTAAAAAATATATAAATCAATTATTAAAACTATATATTTTATTCAGAAAATGATGATGACGATAATGCTGTATCATGTTTGATTATCAGATACAAAATTATATCGGGAAAAATTCCAAAAAGCAGAGACCACGGGTGAAACCAGTTCATTATTTTGTACGCAGGAACAAAATTCTAACAGAAAAACACTTATTCGAGCAGAAAACAAAAGCTAGATCATATTTCTATAAAAATATCGCTTCTCAGACACAAAGTTTGGAGCGGGACGTTTCACAAGAGTGACATCCACGGCGCCAATTTATAATTGTAACGAATAGTATTTTAATAAAAACATTTAATCGGGTAAAACCCGGGCGTTGCCCGGGTCATTCGGCTAGTATATATATATAGTCACGACCGTCTTTCCTCATTCCTCATCGGCCTATGTCACGGATGCGCGCGCATCATCATTATGATCATTATCATTATCTAATGATAATAATAATAATTATTATTATTATATTATTATTATTATTATTATTATTATTATTATTATCAACATATATAGTCACGACCGTCTTTCCACCGTCAATCAATTCCTCAATTCCTCATGTCACGGATGCGCGCGCACCATCATTATGATCATTATCATTATCTAATGATAATAATAATTATTATTATTATATTATTATTATTATTATTATTATTATTATCAACATATATAGTCACGACCGTCTTTCCTCCTCAATCAATTCCTCAATTCCTCATGTCACGGATGCGCGCGCATCATCATTATGATCATTATCATTATCTAATGATAATAATAATAATTATTATTATTATATTATTATTTTTATTAATATATATAGTCACGACCGTCTTTCCTCAATTCCTCATCGCTGTCACGGAAGCGCGCGCATCATCATTATGATCATTATCTTCTATAGAAGCTTCTATCTTTATAATTATGTATATTTACAAAAAGTCAATTCGCTCGCGCCTCTAGCGGTGAAAATGAGGGGTAATACCAGCTGACCTAATGTACATGTAAAGTTTGGAGCGGGACGTTTCACAAGAGTGACATCCACGGCTCCAATTTATAATTGTAACAAATAGTATTTGAATAAAAACATTCAATCGGGTAAAACACGGGCGTTGCCCGGGTCATTCGTCTAGTCTCTATCTCTCTCTATATAAAAGTCAATTTCTGTCTGTCTGTTTCGCGATAAACTCAAAAACTACTGAACCAATTGGTACCAAATTTTGTATGTCGCTTTTTATAAACCTGAGGAAAATTTTCGGCTGCATTTTGATTAGTATTTTTGGCTATTTCTTTTTTCAAAACGAAGAACTTATTTTTACGCGGACTAATCCGGAATGGAAAGAATACCTAAATATGGCCATTTTTTTTAAAGCATCGGTGGTTCAGTGGTAGAATGCTCGCCTGCCACGCGGGCGGCCCGGGTTCGATTCCCGGCCGATGCATTTTTTTTTACAATTTTAAAAACTCATTTATATTATATCTTCTATATATATAAAAATGAATGTTTGTATGTTTGTTTGTTTGTTTGTATGTCCGGTATACAAATTCTCAGTAGTTCATTAATTCGAACCAAAATTTCATACATAGGTAAAATAATACGGGGAAGACGATAGGCTATTTAAAAAATATATATAAATCAATTATTAAAACTATATATTCAAATTATTCTACTTAGCTCACGAACAGCGCCCTCTATCAAAGATTAGATTAAATTACGTTGATGCAAACAAATAGATGATGCTAATAACAAACAATTATAAAAAAAATATATTATCTAAATATATATCACTCGGGTAGATATGCACACGGGTCAATCCCGGGGCGAAGCCCGGGTCACCCGTCTAGTATATATATAAAAGTCAATGTCTGTCTGTCTGTTTCGCGATAAACTCAAAAACTACTGAACCAATTAGTACCAAATTTTGCATGCCGCTTTTTATAAACCTGAGGAAAATTTTCGGCTACATTTTGATTAGTATTTTTGGCTATTTCTTTTTTTCATTTGAAGAACTTTTTTTGTTACGCGGAGTAATCCGGAATGGAATGAATACCCAAATATGGCCATTTTTTATAAGCATCGGTGGTTCAGTGGTAGAATGCTCGCCTGCCACGCGGGTGGCCCGGGTTCGATTCCCGGCCGATGCATTTTTTTTTATAAATTTTATTTTTGATGTACTTTCAGTATGAAGGAAATTGCAATCGGGGGAATTCTCGGGCGAAGCCGGGTCATACGTCTATATAATATAAATATATATTATTATATCAACTATATTAATCAAATCAAATACCTAAACACTAATATAATACAATTTTTGCCATCACACACACTTTTTTTCCTGTAGTTTATGTGTTACTTCTGTATTGCTATTCTATGGCACTTCTAATATTTATTATTGATGTACTTTCAGTATGAAGGAAATTGCAATCGGGGGAATTCTCGGGCGAAGCCGGGTCATACGTCTAGTATTATATATAATATAAATATATAATTTTATATCAACTATATTAATTAAATCAAATACCTAATCACTAATATAATACAATTTTTGCCATCACACACACTTTTTTCCTGTAGTTTATGTGTTACTTCTGTATTGCTATTCTATGGCACTATTGATGTACTTTCAGTATGAAGGAAATTGCAATCGGGGGAATTCTCGGGCGAAGCCGGGTCATACGTCTAGTATCATATAAATATGCCTTTACCTTAATTTATCACCCTGATATCCCGGTACAATGTTATTTTTATACTTTTTTTTTCATATAGCTTGGCGTTCTCACTTCCTTTCGACCTTAAAAACTATTTTCTTGATTTTTCAAGAAGCCTTAAAGCCAGCTTTTTGTCGTTGAGTTACAGCTTGCACCACATTGACGAGTGCCAACGGCCTGAAACGCGTACATTCTTAGCTTTTCTTGATTAATCAAAAAAGGGTCATAGGTCAATTCTGGAATAATTAAAAATTAACTATTAGCTTATACAAGGTTGGGTCAATAAGTAATGCACAATCACCCCAAACAGAATATATATATATTTTTTATTATCATAAAATACATGTTTTCATATATGCAATAAGAATTTATTTATCTTTTGTATTTTTTTCAGATATGGAGCCTAATGTGTGATACGTTTCTATTAAATGTTGAATATTAATGGTGAAAATTATTTTATAAGAAATTGCACTTTATATATATTTAAAGATAAATGAAAGATACACCATTTTTAAGCTACTATAATTATTTTATTCTTTTTACAATTCTTGCACACTTGCACATCATATTACAAACATTTTATTGTCTACAAGATGATGATAAAAAACAAGATGATCAAAACAGAGTAAAGTAATAATATATCACTGATATATTATCTTTAAACAAAACAGATCATTCCTCTTTCCTTATATTGTACATAGTTGGAGAAAACCGGCAAGGAGGGCATCGAGGTCGGGTAGATCTCCTAGGCGAAGGTGACGTGGAGATTTGAGGGTCTTGTTCCAGTCGGTGAGGCCCTGCTCCAGCGTTGTTCAAGGTCCAATCAGAATCTTCAGCATATTTGGTATCTGAACCTGTCCTCATCTGATTGACATGCACTTTAAATGTGCCTTTTAGGTTCTTTACTAGATAAACATTGTAACCTAGTCGTCGTATCACCTGGGCCTTGAACCATTTGCGCCAATTTTGTATTACTCTTGTAAACAGCACTTTATCTCCAATTTGAAAATGTCGCCTTCCACACTCATTCGAAGCTTAATATTTTCTTGCGAAGTAGTACCTCTAACTGGGAATACTTCAATCCAATTTGAATTTGCATCTACTTCCAATAAATAACAATCACCTCTGAAATAGAAATGGTCAACATGAACTCGCTGCCACGGTTGGTTAGTCCTGGGCCAAGGTGTGTTCTCAGCAGGAGGAGCTGTCTGATGATGCATACAGGGAGAACATTCCTTCACAAACTCTTCAATTTGACTATCCATTTTTGGCCACCAAACCGAAGATCTGGCTAGAGATTTCATGCGATTGATTCCTATATGACCTTGATGAAGTAACTTCAAGATTTGATCTTGACAGGTTCTTGGAATCACTGCCCTAGAATCAACAAAAATGCATCCCTGCAGTATAGAAATATTTTCCAATTTTGAAAGGAATGGTTTCATTGTTTCATCCTTTTTTGCTAACTGAGGGTCTTCTAATAGATATTCCTTGAGCTTATTTAAAACCGGATCTTTATTGGTTTCTTCTTCAATAATGAGGTGGTCCAATGGAGTTACATTTAAAAATGATATATCATGTGTCACCAAATCAATGTTGTCTTCCCTTGAATTTATTTCCTCAAGTGGAAGTCTTGAAAATGCATCCGCACAGAGCATGGAATCTTTATTTGTATATCTAATATCGAAATCGAAATTTGACAACTCTAAAGCCCACCTATGCAAGCGATTTGCAATTAATGGCGGAAGAAGTCTTTTGTTTCCAAAAACAGTCATTAAAGCTTTATGATCACTCTTTAACACAAATTTTCTCCCAAACAAGTATTGTCTCAGTTTGGAAGTTGCAAACACAATAGCAAGTGCTTCTTTCTCAGTCTGAGAGTATTTGGCTTCTGCACTTGACAATGTTCTGGAAACAAAGGTGATTGGCTTCTCTTTGTGTTGTTATCCAAGACGAGGCAAGATTAACTAAGCATTAGTTTATTTCCTATTATATATTATATCTATTATATACAAGTCAAAAGAGATCACTAGCAGAGTATTATTCCTTTTGGTTCCCAGAGCTCAACAATCTATGAGCCTAATACTCTGCACACTCTTCCCCATCCACAATATGACACAAGACCCCACTTATGCCATAGGCAGATGCATCGCAGGTTAAAGTTAATGGAAGCTTCATTGAATAGTGAATAAGCGCCTGAGATTT
Organism: Cordylochernes scorpioides; assembly: GCA_030710605.1. Classification (NCBI taxonomy): domain Eukaryota; kingdom Metazoa; phylum Arthropoda; class Arachnida; order Pseudoscorpiones; family Chernetidae; genus Cordylochernes; species Cordylochernes scorpioides. The sequence goes on along the minus strand of CP092886.1, from coordinate 158,479,037 downwards.
AAGCCTCAAAACAAATATTCCCACAGGCTCATTTTCTTTTTGTACAATCTTGTGAAATAAATATCTTTCATAGTGCTTATTTTTTATTGGATATAAATGGTTGGTTAAAACCTCTACTAAATCTTTATATTTAAGGTCACTTGGCCTACTGGGTACCAACAAATCGCGCAAAGTCTTATAAACATTAACATCAATAGACGTTAATAACACAGATACTTTGTCTGCTTCTAATGTTTTGTTTAATTTAAAACATTCTTCTAATTGTTCCAAATAACAATTTAGATCTTCACCTTCACGAAACCTTGGATAATTTGAATTAGTGGTGGCCATACTTACATTAATTCTTCGTCGCCATTTGATACGTTTCAATTAAATGTTGAATATTAATGGTGAAAATTATTTTATAAGAAATTGCACTTTATATATATATTTAAAGATAAATGAAAGATACACCATTTTTAAGCTACTATAATTATTTTATTCTTTTTACAATTCTTGCACACTTGCACATCATATTACAAACATTTTATTGTCTACAAGATGATGATAAAAAACAAGATGATCAAAACAGAGTAAAGTAATAATATATCACTGATATATTATCTTTAAACAAAACAGATCAATGTGAACACAAGAATCCAACAACGGTCGGTAACCGAGTTCCTCTTTAAGTCCGGTGACATTTCAGCCACAACAATTCACTCAAAACTTTCAGACAGTATATGGAAACGAAACATTGGATAGAAGCACTATACAAAGATTGGTTCAGCGCTTCCAGAAAGGTGATTTTGATCTTCATGACAAAGAGAGGCCGGGTAAACCTTCAACTGTCACAACAGACCAAAATTAGGCTCTTGTTGAGGAAATTGTCAAGAATAACCGGGCAATAACGACATATCAATTGATGAAAAAGCTTTCAATCTCTAAAGGAAGTGTTCTCAAACTACTTTCAGATCTTGGCTATCGAAAATTTCGCTTAAAATGGGCACCAAAGATTTTAACATGAGAAATGATGCAAACTCGGAAAGAAATTTGTTTAGACCTCATCGAATCTTACTCAGGATCAGCTTCTGAGGCCTTTAAAGGAGTCATAACGCGTAATCAGACTTGGGTTTATTATTAAGACCCTTATTCAAAGCGTCACGCAATGCAATGGACCCATAAAATGTCTCCAGCCAATAAGAAACCAAGGATTTTCCTTTCCAAAAACAAAATCATGGTCACTGTCTTATGGGACGAAGATGAGCTCATATTCATGGACATGCTTGAAAAAAAAACTTCTATCAACAAGGAAAGATATTATAAATCATCAGAAAAGTTCAAAAGAGCCATTTCAACAAAATGGCCGGGCCTAAAAGACCCGTCAAATCAAATTTAATCAGGACAATGCAAGACCTCACACCGCGCATCAGACACTGGCTCAAATTTCAAGATATGGGTGGACTTTGATGCCTCACCCAGCTTACTGTCGTGACTGGCTCCTTCCAAATACTACCTGTTTGGTAAATTAAAGAATTATATACGCGGTAAAACATTTGAAAATGATGAAATGTTACTCCATGAGGTTAAAGGGTTGTTCAGAAAGCAAGATGTAGCATTTTACCAAAGTGCTTTTGTGATTTGGAAAGAACGCTGGACCAAATGTGTACAGAGGGAAGGTGAATATATATTGAATGATGCTGATATATAGCTAATAGTTAGGTATTCATATATACAAAGTTTTATCTTTATGGCTTGTCAAATAAAAATATTATTGATGATTGTGCATTATTTATTGACCCTACCTTGTATTTATTCCTACTGATAGGGCGAACCCCTCAGCAACTTTTAGTTGCACGATCAGGAGATGCCCTTCCCTTAATTAAATCTTAATTAACAATTCATAACAATAACAATTCATTTCTATCAAATGAAATGTGTTCGATTAGGTCGATAATGGGCTAAATTAACTATTCCAAGTTCATAAAATGATGATGATAACAATTTCATACAGATGACCTATCTACATTGATCCCTTGTGATCTGATGAAATAAAGTCCGCCTTGGACTGACGAGGGTTATTAACCCGAAACCATTGTTTCCAGATGGTCGCTTCTCAGTTTTCAAAAGCTGGCGTTGTGGCTTCGTCACCTACCTGAGTCTGTTAGTTTGCGTAGACGGTTAATCGCGCTTATTTTAGCGTTTATTTTGAAGAGATATGCCTTACCACAATCAACAGCAGTCATGGGGCCGAGTGGGTCAGGCGGCTAGGGTTTCTACATGAAGGACGAGGAAGGCTTAAAAGAGGCCAATGACAGACGACACAGGCAAGTTCCGAGATCCAAGAGTGGGAGGTGAGATGCGGGTCGTCCAGCAGCCAGTCTTATCTCTGTCCAAACTAATGACTTGTAGAATTACTCCAGGGGAGATTTCACGTGACAATTCCGGAACTTTCCATTGTCTGATGCAATCTCGACAATTGTTACTTAAACTGGACCTGTCTTGTCTCAGCAGGTATCTGGCCTTTTTAAAGAAACTTTATTATCGAATTTTTAAAATTACATGATCGCCAAGCTGGCGCGTTGAATTTTATCTACATTTTGGGAATGTTACACTATTTATAATTATATAACATTTTGATATATATAGTTTGAATGGACATTTATTACTGTATATATATTGATAGTAATTTTTTTTAAGGGGAAAGTAAAATATTAAGAACTACAGATTTTGAATTCATTTTGAGTCAGAACAGCAAGCTAATTCTGTATCAAATAGTACCGTTATGAAAATTCCAAGATTTATAAAATTTGTTATTTAGTTTAAACATGTGAGGTTTGTTTTTTTTATTATTTTTTGTAATAAATAAGTAGTTAGAAATTAATAGTATAAAAAAGCAACACCAGCAAAGCATCGCGGTTAAACGTCATAGGATGGGTGAAAAAAAGAAATAAGCGAAGAGAAAGTTTTATAGAAAAGAGCAAAGACAGAACCATGATAATAATTTTCCAAATATAAAATTAAGCTAATTAGAGAAAGAGAAGTATTTTGCCCTATTTTCTCTCTTGATGAAAGAAGATAGATTTTTAAATATTATATTTATATATTATACTAGACGAATGACCCGGCTTCGCCTGGGAATTCCCCCGAGTTCATACTGAAAGAAAATTACTAATAAATATTAGAAGTGCCATAGAATAGCAATACAGTAGTAACACATAAACTTCAGGAAAAAAGTGTGTGTGATGGCAAAAATTGTATTATATTAGTGTTTAGGTATTGGATTTAATTAATATAAGTAGTATATATAAGTGCATTCCCAATTCACTTTAATTGTCCTACGTCATATATGTGCGTTAAATAGCTGGAATTTTTCTTGGTGGTGTCTGAACGTAAGAGAGATCTTTCTTTGCCAACTTATGGTTCGAAGGCCGTAATAATTCACTTTAATTGCCCTTCTGCAGTTGCCATTTTTAGAGCCGCTTCTAAAAAATTTTGGATTATAATTCACTTTAATAGTCCTACGTCATATATGTGCGTTAAATAGCTGGAATTTTTCTTGTAAGAGATCTCTCTTTTTTGCCATAAATCCTCTGCAGTTGTCATTTTTAGAGCCGCTTCTTGACCTTTGACCTGGCACAATTCGATGGACGTAATAAAACTTTAAAATGCCACTTTTGTTCGAAGGCCGTAATAATTAACTTTAATTGCCCTAAGGATTCCCAATTCACTTTAATTGCCCTACATCATAGTTGACCATTCCTTAATGGAATCATGTTACAAGTATATGACGTAATGTCAGGGTCATATATATAGGCCGATATTTTCTCAAATTGCAGTCAGATCATGGAGGCATTCAATAGTATTACTTCTTATCCACCTCTCATAAAATTTGATGAGCTGGAATTAGGTAGTTATAAACTGATAGAACTCAAACTAGTTGAAACCCGCTTCGGTCCATCAGTCAAGGCGGTTATAGAAGTAAAAGATTCTCAGCGGACACTATTTCTTCCAAAAAGATATTCAAAGCTAAAGCAATTTCAATTAGACGAAATCATTAAAGAAGAATGCTGCTTAATTTTCAAGGAACGCATCGGGAGTACGACAAACTTAGAAATCCAACGTTTGTAAATATGCTCCGTTTGTGTGCACACTTTTTTCTCTTTGAGTCTAAAATGTAATAAAGTTCATGTTGAAAAAAAAAAGTGTTTGTGTGCTCATTTTTTAAAAATCTGTCATATCTTTTACCAACTGATAAAATGATATAATATTTATGGAAATGTGTGTCAAAAATATATATTTAAAAAAAAAAGTGTACATTTTTAAATGGCCAAGCTTTTCCATCTAACTTTGGCATTAAAGAGGAAGAGGAAGAAGAAAACAAAGTTTAATAATTTAATAGGTTTTTTCAAAAACTATTTATTTCAAATGTATAATGAAAGAAAAAAAGATTAGGTAAAGATTTTTTATTATTTCAAATAAATGGGGATTTATATAAAAGTCTTTTTTTTTAATATTAGAATTAGGATATAATTTTAAATGGAATAATCTTTTGTTTATTTATTTTGTAAAAAAAAATGTATACCGCATTTTGTTTAGGGTTATTTGAAAATTGTATGAAAACACCGTCAATGCATGTATTTTAGTGTAGAAAAAAAAACACAAGAAAATTAGTTAAAGATTTTTTATTATTTCAAATAAAAGAGGATTCATATAAAAGTCGTTTTTTTTTAATATTAGAATTAGGATATAATTTTAAATTGAATAATCTAGATAATTTGACACATATATCAATATACTTGTCAGGAAATATGCTATTTGCAGCATTTATAAGTTCTTCCGCAGTTATTTGAGGAAAAATGACAAACATAATTAAATCCAAATACTTGAAGAATATATCAGCAACTTCAATAGGTAAAAATATAGTCTTATAAATTCCACGAGCCTTCTTCATCATGATAATTTCAAAATCACTTCTTAAAATTCTCAATTTAGGTGATTCTAAATAATAAAATAGATCCTTTATTTCATTAGCGTTGAAGACTAATCCGACTCGGGTGGGTTTGCCGTTCGATTTGCATTTCCGGAGCTCTACACGTCGATGAGATTTGAAAAAAAGTTTATAATTTCGAAGCAGAGGAAGAGCGAGAAGCGTTTTGTCCAGCATCATATCGCACTCTGACCTTTTTATTTCCATGTAGACCCAGGAGGTAAAAAAGCCAAATTACTCATTGGGGTTTTATTTATTTATTTATATTTTTTGCTTTAAATTAGATTTTTTTATCATGAAAGAAATGCCAACCCCATCGCCAAAAAAATTTAGCACGAAGCTTTTTTTTTTTTAGCTCTACACAAGCATTTCATTCATTTTATTGCACAAATAGTGGGATTCAAGAAAGCTTTTAAACGAACACACATCGCAGAAGCTACAATGTTCGATATATACGGCGTGCAATTTGCAATTCACGCCTATTGTTTTCGATTTGGGTACGTTATACTTTTTTTCAAGATCGATCGATGGAATATTTAATTTATCGAATATATTTTTCTCAATACATCCGCCTTTATATGCGAAAGTGCCTCCAAAATTTGAATATAATTCCAAAATATATTTTTCCACGTCGCAAATCCAATTGCCTTCTCTCCTTGGTTTTTGACACATGAATAGTCCGTGAATTTTCTTCGTGCAATATCTAACTGTTCTTTTGTCCCTCTCACTTAAATGACAATATCTATAATTGGGATTATATATTTCAATTCTTTCACCGAGGTCGCGGTGTAGGTGCGTCCAAGAGAGTTGGCGAAGTAGCATACCGCTCTCTAGCGGAAAAGCTTCAAAATCAACGATACAAGATATCTCGTACATGACACAGGCAGGAGAATTCCGAAATAGTCAGCTGTACGCTTCGTTCACCGTGCTTCAACTGTCCCTTCCACAAATAAAATTGTCTTATGTCAATGACGTCATTGCACAAATGTGCGTAGATCTGTCTTCCTAAATGGGTACCGTTCAAACAAGGATTCAAAATCGCATTAGAGATTGCACAACCCATAGGTCTTTCCGTACTATTAGAAGATGGGCTGGGAATTGTCATAATGGGAGATACTGACATTATTATTATGCCACAGAGGAGGAGCGTTATCACAATTACCCATTTAAGAAAACCAAATAATTTTCGAACACCCGTTGCGGAAACTCGCTTTAGGGACACATACCTCTGCATCGTCACGAGTTTCGAGGATAATTATATTTCCCGATTCTAGTTTGTGCGTTAAATAGCTGGAATTTTCTTGGCGGTGTCTGAACGTAAGAGATCTTTCTTTGCCTAAGCACAAGAAGGCATTGACCCCGATTGGAAGGGGCCTCCAAGATTTAAAAATTTCTCCTCTATTTACGGAAATAACTTCGATAGTATGAAATGGATGAGGAGTTATATTACTGATTCTTTTACTAAGAAATTCAACGTCTATGCTTTTTTTACGCGCTAAATACCATGAAATAGAAGGCTTGAATAATTTATATTTATAGATATTGATATTTAATGGAGGGACAAACTGCCAAATGTCGTCAACAGCGTCTTCCATTTCTCTTACACACCCCCCTACTGGCGAAAATATTTCGGAACAAACCGAGTAACCTGCTCGGAATTCAGCCTTGTCATTTTTTATTTCTGCTTACTCTATTTAGGAAATACAAACAATATTCGCCGCATCTTTTACTATTGCGAGATTGCATCTGGAGCTTATTGTGCAATATTCTTTTCGCATTGCGTTTCATAAAATTTATGATCGCGGGCATAAAAGGCTTAATACCATATGGGTCGAAATAAAAAACTGTTCGTTTATTCAAAAAGGCAATCGCGACCCAATGACTTCCCTTCATTGTTGACGGATCTAGATTAACAACAAAATACTTACAGCAGCGACCATCGATATATTTCGGTAGCGAATCTGACGGAAACACGCCCGCAAATTTTTTAGAAATGATAGGGTCGAGCGTAGCCAATCTTAAGAGTTGTTTCGAATTCTTCGTAAGGTGCCAATGTAGTCGACGTATAATTTTAACGACACTCTTACATTGTTTTTTTGCGTGAAAATCTGTATAAGTAAGGTTTCCCAATACCGTATCCCCGCTTTAAATGAGATATTTACATCATCCCTGACCGATTCGCTTAAAAAATGTTGCATTTCAGGAGCTGCTTCTTCTTCTTCGTCATTTCTAAAAACGATATAACACCCGGGGTTGTTAATATCTGTCGGCACGTTTTCATATCTGAGCCGATACTTCCTAATTTTTCCATCGAGAAAGAATGTGTGTTGTGCAAATTCACATTTTAACGTTATCGAATCTCCTTCCATGAGCATAAAACGAAAATCTAAGGTTTCGGTACTAGTAACTAATTTACCTAAATAATCACGGAGATATAAAACTGTGATGGCGTCCGTGTCATTTTCAGCGTTACCTAAATTTGTTACTTTATAACCGTTGCAATCAAAGTGTTTGTTTTCTTCATCTAACAATAAAACTTGCTTTTTCAAACGCTTAATTTTCTTGGTTAAAAAACCTTTTGGAACGACATCTGTGTCGTCTGTTGGTTCAGGAACATTGGTAATTTTTCTTTGCTCAACGTCATAATACGAATTTTGTTTTAAAGGTAAAGATTTCAGAACGTATAAGCCATCGTTTAGTTTTATCAACGCGTTTTGATCGCAGCTATGAACTAACGTCGCCTCGTTTATGTAACAATCCTGCATTACTCGATCAAACTCACTTGCCGCAGTTTATCGATATGAATTTCGGATTGGAATTCGGAATAAAGGATTACGTTAATTGTCGATGTTAGTGCGCTCGAAAATTTCACTTCCAAAGAAATATTCGAATTTTGCGTAGCGCTAGAATGTAGATCCGAAGCGCACAAATCGGGAGTCGTATCAAACGCGAACAGAGTCAATCCGTTTTGAAATTCTTCTGGAGTTATATTCAATTCTCCGGAACTTAAATACCGACCCATGTTGGAAAAGAGATCGACGTAGCTTCTTTAAAATTCTCCTTCGGAAAATTGCGGAGTAAGCGGACGGTTTGGAAGAACTCGTTGTCCGATTTTTGATGAAATATAATTTATGTTAAAATTTTGAAAATTGAACGGGTTTTTCGTGAAATCTCCACTATATGCACCATTCGTCACAAATCCGATGACAATACGATTTGGTACTGGACCTAAAAATAGGTTCGGAAGGATTGTCGAATGGGTTCCGCTGGGAATCCTTAGAGTTTTTACATCTACTTTACGTATTGGATATTTTGCGACGCCATTCTCCAAAGTTTTATTATGCGCGAGAACGACGGACGGTGAAACAGTCACTTTTCGAACGAGAAGAGAGGCCTTTGTTATCTTCAGAACGAAACCTTGAGTATTGGACATCAAAACAAAGAAATTTTTAGCTCTATGCAAACGGATTTTTGATGAGACGCCATTTAGCAAGAGTTTGTGCTGAAAACTTAAATCTAAATTCATCGCGCCGAAAAGTGTTATTTCTTTATTTAAATCCATAACTGCATGTCGAGCTTTCAATCCCAAATTATTACCGTTTGGGTCTGTTTCGTCAAAATATTTCGCCGTGTCCTTTTCAAATAAGCTAGATTTGAGAAAAGTTTTCTGTGCATTTTCGGGAAAGTTTAGCAAGGCGTCTAAAATACTTCTATACCCGTAATTATTTTGCGATACGATTTGCTTTTCGTTTAAAAAAACTTCTACATTCTCAAAAGCCGTATTCAGGAGATAATTTATAGGTCCGACTTTATCCGTGGCGGCTAAGGCGCTTCCATCTCTCTTCGAAATTTTAACCGCGAGTTGTAAGAAAATGAACGACGGGTCGATGTAGTGCTCAAACGTGCCCGGAATATAGAATTCGATTGGACCATCCGATAGAGTCGCTATAGGATGGACTTCTTCAAAATCGAAGTTTTCTATAGCTACTTGAATCGGTAAACCCGAAAATAAGTCCAGCTCGGATTTAAGACACAGAGGTTCCATCATGCGAATATGTCCCTGTTCTGCTTTCTTCTTCGTTTACGTACGGTTTTTATACGTTTGCCCTCTCTGCTTTGAAATCGTTTGAGAGCGTCGTCTTTGATATCCCTTCCAGTTTCAAATATTCGCTTTTTTATACTCTGCTTGAAATTTTCTTCGCCGCCGACATCTCCCGCTACTTTAGAAGCGGTGGATAAAAGTTTTTTGCCAAAGTATTTCCCCGCGCGTTTCAAAACGGGCGTTACAGTTCGAAAAATATTTCCGAACCATCCCCTTCCGGTCTGTGTGGCGTAATAATATGGAATATTACCATCCTGTTGCAGCGCGTAATACTGACAGCATGTATGCGGGTCGATAGAGCGATGTTTATGCATCGTCATCTCGTTTGAAATGCAAAGTCAGGCTGACGCTCTCGCCTAAGAATAATACAAAATCGCCGTAGCGGTCTCTTATATTTATTTCGATCGTCTGAAACTCGCTCTTATTAACGGGTTTATAGAACAAAGTTTCAAAGTTTACGTTACCTTTGTCTCGAGGAAGAAATACGTGCCGAAGAAGTGGCGAAGCCGAATCTCCCACAATACCAAACTTACATATATCGGAGTAAACAAAAACCGATTGTATATTCTTATCCGTTCGCTCTCGAATGATCGGCTCGGTCGATATTGTCTTTTGTTCTTCAATCAAAATCCCTAATGGTAATAAAGTTGTTGCTTCGGGGAATTTGAGATAATTATATAAATTCCTAGAAATGATCAATTTATGATTAGGAGGTAAATTCAAAGTTGAAATGTCATTCCGAAAATCGAACTGTCCGTGGTTTTTAATGTTGTGACTCCACAATAATTTGACGATATCCTCGTTAAATTTGTCGAGGGCGATTAGCGGATCGGTCGCTTGATATTCGAATTGATGAGACAAAAGCGTGTCACCCTGGTCGTTCGAAACGATGTAATAAAAATTAAAATGTTCCTTTTCTTTGACAATTCTATCAAATCTTAATTCGGCAAGGGCGACGAGCCAGTTTCCCTCGAGTCTGATACAATGGGGCAAACGCGTTGTATAATTTGAATGCGTATTATTTGGAAAATAATCCAAACTCGAATCCGAAGGTAGGGTCACATAGAATTCCTTCGTAGATCTGTAACCCATGAATTGAATCGATCCGAAAAGCCTTTAAAACTGACAAAATATTTTTTCGTCTTACCCTTCCCTTTTGTTTTGATAATGCGATCTATAGGCCAGAAATCCTCGTCTCTCTTATGTACTCGTTGTAATTCGAAATCGTAAAAACTTCCTTTAATTAACTCGTTTTTCAAATCGCGCAATATATAGGTTGCCGGTCCGCATTTTAGAACCATTTCGTTAAATAGTCATTACATTTTCTTGTTTAGAAACCCCAGAGATGCCCAGCAGGTATATACGCTTGAGCGACAAATGTATCCCAATAATCCAAAATTTTTAGAAGCGGCTCTAAAAATGGCAACTGCAGAGGAATTATATAAATTTATCTGCATAGATTTGAAACCTCAGACGCCTGAGCAATTGAGGATCCATTCGCATTTATTTCCTGGGGAAGCTAATTTTATTTATTCACCAAAATGAATCGATTATACAAGCATAGATATGTGCTAGAGTCTCTAGCAAAGGCGCAAAATGTGCTAGAGAGAAAAAAATTACTCACTCCAGCTCTGACCGATTGTCTCTGCGAAATATGTCTCAACATTTTAAAAGGCAATGTTAACCTTTCATCTAAACGCAAAACAAAACTTCGTCGCTATAAAAAGATGATGAGAACTCTCGCGAACAGAAAGATTTCTCTCGTCAAACGGAGACGTCTACTGACTAATCAGAAGGGAGGTTTTTGCCCCTTATTTTAGCGCCTATTCTGTCGGCCTTGGGATCCTGGATCGGTAAAAAGTTGTAAAAATGGCGGAAAGATTCGCATTTCCTAATCCGTCATTATATCCAATTTATACACAAACGTTATCTCTCGAACAAGAGATCGACGCATTATTAACAAAGAAGTCTTTGCCGGACGATCAGAAAGTGAAGCTCTTAGCAGAATTAATGCGACGTTATCAACGTTCATTCGACACTCCGCCACCGCCGCCGCAAACCCATCGAACCTTTAAATGAACGAAATATAGATGCAGAAATTATCAATTCAGTCCCGATCACTTCAAAAAAGTATGTAGACATGATTATTCAACGTTTAAGATCTACTAACGAAATGATTTGGAATCAGAATGGTGAAATCATAATCAATAATCAACCTATTCCGCAGTCCAACGTCGTCGATATTTTTACGTTTCTTACGACGCGAAAAAGGAAGAACGTAAATGTACCTGTGGGCTTTCAAGATTTAGCGATAAGTTTAAAGAAAATAAATATTCCACAACAGTGGATTTTTAATTCGACCGCTAAGAATCTCATATTTAAGAAACAAACGCCGAGTGTAAAGCGGGAAGAGCTCTCGCCTTCTTTATCGACTTCAAAAAAAGAAAAAAAAATGGATGAATTTTTAGCCAAAGTGTATTACAACGCGGAAGAACCGGGAAGTTTTGGCGGAATCGATCAATTGGCTAAGAGCACTAAAATATCGAAATATTGAAACGCGCGGGGAAATACTTTGGCAAAAAACTTTTATACACCGCTTCTAAAGTAGCGGGAGATGTCGGCGGCGGAGAAAATTTCAAGCAGAGTATAAAAAAGCGAATATTTGAAACTGGAAGGGATATCAAAGACGACGCTCTCAAACGATTTCAAAGCGAAGAGGGCAAACGTATAAAAACCGTACGTAAGCGAAGTAGAAAGCAGAACAGGGACATATTCGCATGATGGAACCTCTGTGTCTTAAATCCGAGCTGGACTTATTTTCGGGTTTACCGATTCAAGTAGCTATAGAAAACTCCGATTTTGAAGAAGTCCATCCTATAGCGACTCTATCGGATGGTCCAATCGAATTCTATATTCCGGGCACGTTTGAGCACTACATCGACCCGTCGTTCATTTTCTTACAACTCGCGGTTAAAATTTCGAAGAGAGATGGAAGCGCCTTAGCCGCCACGGATAAAGTCGGACCTATAAATTATCTCCTGAATACGGCTTTTGAGAATGTAGAAGTTTTTTTAAACGAAAAGCAAATCGTATCGCAAAATAATTACGGGTATAGAAGTATTTTAGACGCCTTGCTAAACTTTCCCGAAAATGCACAGAAAACTTTTCTCAAATCTAGCTTATTTGAAAAGGACACGGCGAAATATTTTGACGAAACAGACCCAAACGGTAATAATTTGGGATTGAAAGCTCGACATGCAGTTATGGAGTTAAATAAAGAAATAACACTTTTCGGCGCGATGAATTTAGATTTAAGTTTTCAGCACAAACTCTTGCTAAATGGCGTCTCATCAAAAATCCGTTTGCATAGAGCTAAAAATTTCTTTGTTTTGATGTCCAATACTCAAGGTTTCGTTCTGAAGATAACAAAGGCCTCTCTTCTCGTTCGAAAAGTGACTGTTTCACCGTCCGTCGTTCTCGCGCATAATAAAACTTTGGAGAATGGCGTCGCAAAATATCCAATACGTAAAGTAGATGTAAAAACTCTAAGGATTCCCAGCGGAACCCATTCGACAATCCTTCCGAACCTATTTTTAGGTCCAGTACCAAATCGTATTGTCATCGGATTTGTGACGAATGGTGCATATAGTGGAGATTTCACGAAAAACCCGTTCAATTTTCAAAATTTTAACATAAATTATATTTCATTAAAAATCGGACAACGAGTTCTTCCAAACCGTCCGCTTAATCCGCAATTTTCCGAAGGAGAATTTTACAGAAGCTACGTCGATCTATTTTCCAAAATGGGTCGGTATTTAAGTTCCGGAGAATTGAATATAACTCCAGAAGAATTTCAAAATGGATTGACTCTGTTCGCGTTTGATACGACTCCCGATTTGTGCGCTTCGGATCTACATTCTAGCGCTACGCAAAATTCGAATATTTCTTTGGAAGTGAAATTTTCGAGCGCACTAACATCGACAATTAACGTCATCCTTTATTCCGAATTCCAATCCGAAATTCATATCGATAAACTGCGGCAAGTGAGTTTGATCGAGTAATGCAGGATTGTTACATAAACGAGGCGACGTTAGTTCATAGCTGCGATCAAAACGCGTTGATAAAACTAAACGATGGCTTATACGTTCCGAAATCTTTACCTTTAAAACAAAATTCGTATTATGACGTTGAGCAAAGAAAAATTACCAATGTTCCTGAACCAACAGACGACACAGATGTCGTTCCAAAAGGTTTTTTAACCAAGAAAATTAAGCGTTTGAAAAAGCAAGTTTTATTGTTAGACGAAGAAAACAAACACTTTGATTGCAACGGTTATAAAGTAACAAATTTAGGTAACGCTGAAAATGACACGGACGCCATCACAGTTTTATATCTCCGTGATTATTTAGGTAAATTAGTTACTAGTACCAAAACCTTAGATTTTCGTTTTATGCTCATGGAAGGAGATTTGATAACGTTAAAATGTGAATTTGCACAACACACATTCTTTCTCGATGGAAAAATTAGGAAGTATCGGCTCAGATATGAAAACGTGCCGACAGATTTTAACAACCCCGGGTGTCATATCGTTTTTAGAAATGACGAGGAAGAAGAAGCAGCTCCTGAAATGCAACATTTTTTAAGCGAATCGGTCAGGGATGATGTAAATATCTCATTTAAAAGCGGGGATATGGTATTGGGAAACCTTACTTATACAGGTTTTCACGCAAAAAACAATGTAAGAGTGTCTTTAAAATTATACGTCGACTACATTGGCACCTTACGATGAATTCGAAACAACTCTTAAGATTGGCTACGCTCGACCCTATCATTTCTAAAAAAATTGCGGGCGTGTTTCCGTCAGATTCGCTACCGAAATATATCGATGGTCGCTGCTGTAAGTATTTTGTTGTTAATCTAGATCCGTCAACAATGAAGGGAAGTCATTGGGTCGCGATTGCCTTTTTGAATAAACGAACAGTTTTTTATTTCGACCCTTATGGTATTAAACCTTTTATGCCCGCGATCATAAATTTTATGAAACGCAATGCGAAAAGAATATTGCACAATAAGCTCCAGATGCAATCTCGCAATAGTAAAAGATGCGGCGAATATTGTTTGTATTTCCTAAATAGAGTAAGCAGAAATAAAAAAAATGACAAGGCTGAATTCCGAGCAGGTTACTCGGTTCGTGCGAAAATATTTTCGCCAGTAGGGGGGTGTGTAAGAGATATGGAAGACGCTGTTGACGACATTTGGCAGTTTGTCCCTCCATTAAATATCAATATCTATAAATATAAATTATTCATGCCTACTATTTCATGGCATTTAGCGCGTAAAAAAAGCATAGACGTTGAATTTCTTAGTAAAAGAATCAGTAATATAACTCCTCATCCATTTCATACTATCGAAGTTATTTCCGTAAATAGAGGAGAAATTTTTAAATCTTGGAGGCCCCTTCCAATCGGGGTCAATGCCTTCTTGTGCTTAGGCAAAGAAAGATCTCTTACATTCAGACACCGCCAAGAAAATTCCAGCTATTTAACGCACAAACTAGAATCGGGAAATATAATTATCCTCGAAACTCGTGACGATGCAGAGGTATGTGTCCCTAAAGCGAGTTTCCGCAACGGGTGTTCGAAAATTATTTGGTTTTCTTAAATGGGTAATTGTGATAACGCTCCTCCTCTGTGGCATAATAATAATATCAGTATCTCCCATTATGACAATTCCCAGCCCATCTTCTAATAGTACGGAAAGACCTATGGGTTGTGCAATCTCTAATGCGATTTTGAATCCTTGTTTGAACGGTACCCATTTAGGAAGACAGATCTACGCACATTTGTGCAATGACGTCATTGACATAAGACAATTTTATTTGTGGAAGGGACAGTTGAAGCACGGTGAACGAAGCGTACAGCTGACTATTTCGGAATTCTCCTGCCTGTGTCATGTACGAGATATCTTGTATCGTTGATTTTGAAGCTTTTCCGCTAGAGAGCGGTATGCTACTTCGCCAACTCTCTTGGACGCACCTACACCGCGACCTCGGTGAAAGAATTGAAATATATAATCCCAATTATAGATATTGTCATTTAAGTGAGAGGGACAAAAGAACAGTTAGATATTGCACGAAGAAAATTCACGGACTATTCATGTGTCAAAAACCAAGGAGAGAAGGCAATTGGATTTGCGACGTGGAAAAATATATTTTGGAATTATATTCAAATTTTGGAGGCACTTTCGCATATAAAGGCGGATGTATTGAGAAAAATATATTCGATAAATTAAATATTCAATCGATCGATCTTGAAAAAAAGTATAACGTACCCAAATCGAAAACAATAGGCGTGAATTGCAAATTGCACGCCGTATATATCGAACATTGTAGCTTCTGCGATGTGTGTTCGTTTAAAAGCTTTCTTGAATCCCACTATTTGTGCAATAAAATGAATGAAATGCTTGTGTAGAGCTAAAAAAAAAAAAGCTTCGTGCTAAATTTTTTTGGCGATGGGGTTGGCATTTCTTTCATGATAAAAAAATCTAATTTAAAGCAAAAAATATAAATAAATAAATAAAACCCCAATGAGTAATTTGGCTTTTTTACCTCCTGGGTCTACATGGAAATAAAAAGCTCAGAGTGCGATATGATGCTGGACAAAACGCTTCTCGCTCTTCCTCTGCTTCGAAATTATAAACTTTTTTTCAAATCTCATCGACGTGTAGAGCTCCAGAAATGCAAATCGAACGGCAAACCCACCCGAGTCGGATTAGTCTTCAATGCTAATGAAATAAAGGATCTATTTTATTATTTAGAATCACCTAAATTGAGAATTTTAAGAAGTGATTTTGAAATTATCATGATGAAGAAGGCTCGTGGAATTTATAAGACTATATTTTTACCTATTGAAGTTGCTGATATATTCTTCAAGTATTTGGATTTAATTATGTTTGTCATTTTTCCTCAAATAACTGCGGAAGAACTTATAAATGCTGCAAATAGCATATTTCCTGACAAGTATATTGATATATGTGTCAAATTATCTAGATTATTCAATTTAAAATTATATCCTAATTCTAATATTAAAAAAAATGACTTTTATATGAATCCCCATTTATTTGAAATAATAAAAAATCTTTAACTAATTTTTTGTGTTTTTTTTTCTACACTAAAATACATGCATTGACGGTGTTTTTATACAATTTTCAAATAACCCTAAACAAAATGCGGTATACATTTTTTTTTACAAAATAAATAAACAAAAGATTATTCCATTTAAAATTATATCCTAATTCTAATATTAAAAAAAAGACTTTTATATAAATCCCCATTTATTTGAAATAATAAAAAATCTACCTAATCTTTTTTTCTTTCATTATACATTTGAAATAAATAGTTTTTGAAAAAACCTATTAAATTATTAAACTTTGTTTTCTTCTTCTACTTCCTCTTTAGTGCCAAAGTTAGATGGAAAAGCTTGGCCATTTAAAAATGTACTTTTTTTTTTAAATATATATTTTTGACACACATTTCCATAAATATTATATCACTAGCGGACCCGCCCGGCTTCGCCCGGGTTTTACCCGAGTGAATGTTTTTCTAACGAACATTTGTTAAAACAATTCTCTTTAAACTTATAAAACGTACTCGGCTTCGCCCGGGGTTTTACCCGAGTAAAGGTTTGGCTAGCGAACATTTGTTAAAACAATTCTCTAATAACTTATTAAAAAATAAAAAATATATATTTTGATAATTTGAAACTCGTAAATTTGAATCTCTCGATAAAGTGAACATTTTTTCCCGGTCCCTGTGTGCCTTGTCATCCTGAATTTTGTCTTTCCTAATTTTCTACATTAGAAAATCAGTTTTATCTAGTGAAAATTTTTTCCCGGTCCCTTGAGAAATACTCGATAAGTTGAATAAAATCAATATTAATTGGTTCCCTCGGTAATTGGAAGTTAAAGGAATAGTATCTTCGCCTTGGAATTGTATCATTATTCTTGTCGCAAATAAATTGCCGTGTCATCCTGAGATAATCTTACTTTTGATAAATAATATTTAAGATAACAAACTTAGTGATAAGAAAACTTGTTAACATCGTCACAATGGGGGCGCTGCTTGCGAGTTAAATCTACAAATCTGCAAGTAACTCTAAGGTTATTCAAGATATTCATGAAATTATTTTTCAAAAACCTTCCCGGTGATATACCTAATAATATCCGAAAATTTCACGGCGATTGGATGTATGGTTTTTGAATCTATAGAGTACAAACAAACAAACAGACAGACATTCAATTTTATATATATAGATATATATATATATATATATATTAACAGTAATTAAACGTAACAGTAAGAAAATGTTGATTTTAAAATATTTTAATTTTAAAATATTTTAATTTTTTCATATTTTAAATATGTAAATAGAGTCTCTTAAGAAAGACCACCTAAAAACATGAATCAACTTGTTTCTCCTGTTGGTGGTCTCTCATTGAAGATTCTAATTGCTATTAAAGAATCTCTAATAGACCTTTAATAAGAGACTGCCTCTTGGAGAGACGGTGTAGCTACGAAATGGATATTCCCGGCTTCGCCTGGATTTTACCCGAGTAAAGGTTTGTCTAACGAATCTCTCGATAAAGTGAACATTTTTTCCCGGTCCCTTGAAAAATACTCGATAAGTTGAATAAAATCATTATTAATTGGTTCCCTCCGTAATTGGAAGTTAAAGGAATAGTATCTTGCCTTGGAATTGTATCATTATTCTTTTCTCAAATAAATTGCCGTGTCATCCTGAATTTTGTCTTTCCTAATTTTCTACATTACAAAATCATCGTATCATCATGATAATATTTAGAGCAGATTGTTGAATTATAACAGATAAATTAGAATATTTATCTTGATTATATCTAGGCGAAAAGTTATTTCAAAAATTTTATTTGCTAGAAACCTTCCCAGTACTATACTAAATAACTTCCCAAAGTTTCATGGCGATCCAATGAGTGGTTTGGTCAGGCATAAAGGACAAACAGACATACATTCATTTTTATATATATAGATTATATCAGTTGGTAAAAGATATGACAGATTTTGAAAAATGAGCACACAAACACTTTTTTTTTCAACATGAACTTTATTACATTTTAGACTCAAAGAGAAAAAAGTGTGCACACAAACGGAGCATATTTACAAACGTTGGATTTCTAAGTTTGTCGTACTCACGATGCGTTCCTTGAAAATTGAGCAGTATTCTTCTTTAATGATTTCGTCTAATTGAAATTGCTTTAGCTTTGAATATCTTTTTGGAAGAAATAGTGTCCGCTGAGAATCTTTTACTTCTATAACCGCCTTGACTGATGGACCGAAGCGGGTTTCAACTAGTATAAGTTCTATCAGTTTATAACTACCTAATTCCAGCTCATCAAATTTTATGAGAGGTGGATAAGAAGTAATACTATTGAATGCCTCCATGATCTGACTGCAATTTGAGAAAATATCGGCCTATATATATATGACCCTGACATTACCTCATATACTTGTAACATGATTCCAATAAGGAATGGTCAACTATGACGTAGGGCAATTAAAGTGAATTGGGAATCCTCAGGGCAATTAAAGTGAATTATTACGGCCTTCGAACAAAAGTGATATTTTAAAGTTTTATTACGTCCATCGAATTGTGCCAGGTCAAAGGTGAAGAAGCGGCTCTAAAAATGACAACTGCAGAGGATTTATGGCAAAAAAAGAGAGATCTCTTACAAGAAAAATTCCAGCTATTTAACGCACATATATGACGTAGGACTATTAAAGTGAATTATAATCCAAAAATTTTTAGAAGCGGCTCTAAAAATGGCAACTGCAGAAGGGCAATTAAAGTGAATTATTACGGCCTTCGAACCGAGCCATAAGTTGGCAAAGAAAGATCTCTCTTACGTTCAGACACCACCAAGAAAAATTCCAGCTATTTAACGCACATATATGACGTAGGACAATTAAAGTGAATTGGGAATGCACTTATATATAATACTAATATAGTTGATATAATAATATATATATTTATATTATATATAATATAAATGAGTTTTAAAAATTGTAAAAAAAAAAAAAAGCATCGGCCGGGAATCGATCCCGGGCCGCCCGCCTGGCAGGCGAGCATTCTACCACGGAACCACCGATCCTTTTAAAAAATGGCCATATTTAGGTATTCATTCCATTCCGTATTAGTCCGCGTAAAAAAAGTTCTTCAAATGAAAAAAAGAAATAGCCAAAAATACTAATCAAAATGCAGCCGAAAATTTTCCTCAGGTTTATAAAAAGCGACATGCAAAATATCGTACCAATTGGTTCAGTAGTTTTTAAGTTTATCGCGAAACAGACAGACAGAAATTGACTTTTATATATATAGAGATAGAGATATATATATATCAACATATATAGTCACGACCGTCTTTCCACCGTCAATCATGTCACGGATGCGCGCGCATCATCATAATGATCATTATCATTATCTAATGATAATAATAATAATTATTATTATTATATTATTATTATTATTATTTATCAACATATATAGTCACGACCGCCTTTCCACCGTCAATCATGTCACGGATGCGCGCGCATCATCATTATGATCATTATCATTATCTAATGATAATAATAATAATAATTATTATTATATTATTATTATTATTATTTATCAACATATATAGTTACGACCGTCTTTCCCCCGTCAATCATGTCTCGGATGAGCGCGCATCATC
This sequence comes from Cordylochernes scorpioides, assembly GCA_030710605.1. Taxonomy (NCBI): domain Eukaryota; kingdom Metazoa; phylum Arthropoda; class Arachnida; order Pseudoscorpiones; family Chernetidae; genus Cordylochernes; species Cordylochernes scorpioides. The sequence continues at coordinate 158,459,205 of CP092886.1, read as the reverse complement.
ATTATGATCATTATCATTATCTAATGATAATAATAATAATTATTATTATTATATTATTATTATCAACATATATAGTCACGACCGTCTTTCCTCAATTCCTCATCGCTATCATGGATGCGCGCGCATCATCATTATGATCATTATCTTCTATAGAAGCTTCTATCTTTATAATTATGTATATTTACAAAAAGTCAATTCGCTCGCGCCTCTAGCGGTGAAAATGAGGGGTAATACCAGCTGACCTAATGTACATGTAAAGTTTGGAGCGGGACCTTTCACAAGAGTGACATTCACGGCTCTAATTTATAATTGTAACAAATAGTATTTGAATAAAAACATTCAATCGGGTAAAACACGGGCGTTGCCCGGGTCATTCGTTAATATAATAGTCATGACCGTCTTTCCTCAATTCCTCATCGCTGTCACGGATGCGCGCGCATCATCATTATGATCATTATCTTCTATAGAAGCTTCTATCTTTATAATTATGTATATTTACAAAAAGTCAATTCGCTCGCGCCTCTAGCGGTGAAAATGAAGGGTAATACCAGCTGACCTAATGTACATGTAAAGTTTGGAGCGGGACGTTTCGCAAGAGTGACATCCACGGCTCCAATTTATAATTGTAACAAATAGCATTGGAATAAAAACATTCAATCGGGTAAAACACGGGCGTTGCCCGGGTCATTCGTCTAGTATATATATATATATAATCGTTAACTTTATTCTATATTAATACATACTCACTCTACAGTGTGTTAACAAACATCAAGTTATCAGAATATTTTATTAAAAGAGTGTTTTTACAATTTTTTTTTGTCATTGGTGTCAAAATTATGAGCACTCACAATACGAGCCAGAAAATACCAGGATGCCTAAAATGTGTTGAAAATTACTTCACACGTCCAACGTGCTTAAAATACGGGACAACCCCTCCTAAATGTGCTTATTGCCAAGGAGATCACACAGCAAATTGGAGTGGTTGCCTCATTGCATTGATATAAATAAATACAAGTTAATAAAATCCTTATCCTTCCTTTCCTTTATCCTTTCCTTTCCTTCCTTCCTTTCCTTTATATCTATAAAAATGAAATGCGAAATCGATGTTTGTTATCGCTTCACGCAAAATCTACTGACTCAATCATTATGGAATTTCGCATATAGGTAGCAGAAGATTCCGTTTAACATATAGGCTATTCAAAAAACTAAAAAAGTAAATGTGCTTTTTTTTTTAAATAAAAAACCAAAAAGCGTTAGTTCCAGTCTTTAACCGCTTGGGCGCAGCACTGGTCCTGACGATAAATGAATTTGATTGGTTAATAATTATCACGTGGTTTGTTTACACAATGAATGTTAGTTTGTTCACACGATAAATGTTTTTAAAAGGTAAGATTATCCAATCGCCGTGAAACTTTAGAAAGTTATTTACTATACTACTGGGAAGATTTCTGGTTTGAATTTGATTTGAAATAAATATTCTTTGCAATTTTATTTGCAAATTTTCTACTTTCACTCGCAAGCAGCGCCTCTAGCGGCGTCTGGGGAAATTTATATATATATAATTGAATGTCTGTCTGTCTGTACTCTATAGATTCAAAAACCATACATCCAATCGCCGTGAAATTTTGGGATATTATTAGGTATATCACCGGGAAGGTTTTTGAAAAATAATTCCATGAATATCTTGAATATCCTTAGAATTATTTGCAGATTTGTAGATTTAACTCGCAAGCAGCGCCCCCATTATGACGATGATAACAAGTTTTCTTATCACTAAGTTTGTTATCTTAAATATTATTTATCAAAAGTAAGATTATCTCAGGATGACACGGCAATTTATTTGAGACAAGAATAATGATACAATTCCAAGGCGAAGATACTATTCCTTTAACTTCCAATTACCGAGGGAACCAATTAATATTGATTTTATTCAACTTATCGAGTATTTTTCAAGGGACCGGGAAAAAATGTTCACTAGATAAAACTATGATTTTTTAATGTAAAAATTAGGAAAGACAAAATTCAGGATGACACGGCACACAGGGACCGGGAAAAAATGTTCACTTTATCGAGAGATTCAAATTTACGAGTTTCAAATTTTCAAGGGACCGGGAAAAAATGTTCACTAGATAAAACTATGATTTTTTAATGTAAAAAATTAGGAAAGACAAAATTCAGGATGACACGGCACACAGGGACCGGGAAAAAATGTTCACTTTATCGAGAGATTCAAATTTACGAGTTTCAAATTATCAAAATATATATATATTTTTTTTTATAAGTTTTTAGAGAATTGTTTTAACAAATGTTCGCTAGACAAACCTTTACTCGGGTAAAGGCCAGATCATCTTTCTATAAAAATATCGCTTCTCAGACACAAAGTTTGGAGCTGGACGTTTCACAAGAGTGACATCCACGCCGCCAATTTATAATTGTAACGAAAAGTATTTAAATAAAAACATTTAATCGGGTAAAACCCGGGCGTTGCCCGGGTCATTCGGCTAGTAAGTAATAAATACAATACTTGTATGATGATTTTTCATACCATTAAGAATACCTCAAGAAACTGAAAACTTCAATACAAGAACTAGTTAAAAATCCGCAGTAACCCAACCCATTAACTTCATAAAAAGTGCCATTAAAAACGCCCATTTAAGCGATCCCAACCTAATTGCCACTATAATCAGCAACATTATTGATACATTCCGCTGTCAATGAACTTCACAAACATTTATCAATATCAGTTTCTGATTAATTGACTTAAATGATTGTAGTCTGCGCAATAAAAAAAACCTTATTTCTAGAAATTCTTAATAATTCTGATGTACACAGAGCCCTTGTCTCTGAAACTCGGCTTGAGCAATGCCATAGAATTAAGATTACCAATTACAGCACAATCCAACTCGATAGATTTTCAGGATAGGGTGGAAGAACAGAAATTTTCATCCACAAATAGTATACAACAATATACCCGTTAAAACCAGCACCTTAAGTTTGGAAATAACTGGTACATCCATAAAGAGCATAAATTTCTCCCAAATTAATATTTATTCAGCCTAAATATCACCGAACATAAACCTAAATGAAGATAACATAAAAAACATAGTTCAACTAATACACTAACTATTGTGGTCGGTTACTGGAACTGCAAACATCCTGCTTGGGTTCATAAAGTACAAATCTGAATAGAAAAAAAATAGCCAAAATGTCATTGAGAACATGAATATTGAAGTCAGTTATCCTGAACCCATTCATGACTCTCACCTGATATCCTTGATATTGCCCTACATAAGAATCAAACCTAGAATATTACCTCTAAAGTACTGCATGAATTGACATCTGACCAGCTTCCTGTATTAGTTGTCCTACAAACTTCGTACTGGCAACACAAACACTAAAATCACAGACTTGGCACTCTTCAAATAAAAATTAAAGAAAATTGATATTACTAATTACCTTTTGAACACAACTCTAAACACTACCTTCGAACAATGCACTATCAACAATAAACAAGAGAAGCGACCACCTATATAAAATCCCTGATCTATATAGATAATACAATATTCAGGTGAAAGTTTCTTTTATTTTAGATTTTTTCAAGCTTTCGTGCGAATTTCTGCTTTTCAACGGGCAGTTACTTTGTTGTAGAATATCAAAATGATCTTTCTACAAAAATAATGATAAAAATTAGTATTGGCATTGTTCCTTCCTATCAATGCAATATGCCCTGGCTGACCAGCACTTCTCCAAATACTGATGAATGGATAGCCGCCAAAGAGCCAGCCTTTTTCCGCGATGGGATCCGTCTATTGCCAGAAAGATGGGGAAAGTAGTGGCTAGCGAAGGACAATACTTTAAACATTGAAGGTCTAACCAACTTGTTACCTTATGTTTTAATCTATTAAATAAATTGTACATTATCATTTCGAAATGTATAGTAACCAGTATATAAACCTGATTTCTGGAGTGTGCAGAAGAGTTGGCCAAGTAACTTAGGTAATATTAAAATTTAAAAGTATACCTACCTCTCTCTCTCTCTCAAACACAAAATTAAAATATTGTAGCGTATAAATCAAGCCTTGAAATATCCTAAGATGTAAAAGTATTTATTGATGACGTCACAGCGACGAGTCGACAATTATTAACAGGTCAGCCCAAACTATTTACAGCTAGAGAATCTTAAGCAAGCAAGCAAAGAAATATTTTAAAGATGATTTCACAAATACAGATTAATATATATATTTTTAATCTGTTGAATATATTTTCATTGAATAATATTAAATTAAATAATAAAATATTTCTTCGTCACATAGCCTCCTCCTATAGAGAGCATCGACCCGATGCTCAGCAGGAAACTTACGTCGTCAGTCTTAAAAACTAGTACTATGGCCAGGGAAATTTTCAGGTGACTGCGGTGGATGTCTTCTTTCAGTTGAGATATCTTCTTCATGAGGACTTGGTAGGTCTATGTTTACGTCAAGGTAGCTTTTTCTCATTTCTACTGTGGTCGGCAAGAGAGGATTTTATAACTTTGCGGCCTCACCTCCAATGTGGTCTATCATCTAGCTTTAATGGCGGGGCGTCCAGCTAGATCTTCTAGCAGGTGAGAAATGTTGTCTGTTTCGACCGCGATATGAAGTAGGGCTTCGGTAGCGAGTGAAAGTTTTCCTCGATGATTCGTCATTGGGGTCCTGAGATTCAGCTCGAGAGTTGTAGGATACCATTGCGTCTTGCTTTCTTTGGAAATAGTCATTTCTCCTTTCCTCATTGTGTCTCTTCCTGTCACGGCAATAGCGGACGACGTGACCTGGGCGTCCGCAGTAGAAACAGATTGGCCTTCCCTCAGTTGTACGCCAATCATTGGTGTCGCGTCTTCCTCCTTGTTTTGGGTATCGAGGTTCAGGGTGCGGTCTTATAGTTTTGGCCTCATATCTAGTATTTAAAAACTGTCGGGGTCTTTCCTTCTGAGGGGGACTTCTCCTAGACTTTGAGATTGGCGCCAGGGTTCTTCCAATCTCCTCCTTTACAATTTCTTCGATTGTAGCATTTTTTGGTTCCTCCCGAGGAGAGCCTAATGCCCGCTGTACCTCCTCACAAACAATTTGCCTAATCATAGTTGACAGATCTTCTCCGTCATCCTGGTCACAGAGAGAGGCTACATTTGGTAGACGCTCGTACCTGGTTGGGGTAACTCGCCTACAACGGAGCGAGCGCTTCGACACGGCGACATTCTATAATGAATTGCTCGGTGCTCTGTACATCCCTCGGTAGGAGTGCTTGATAAAGCTCCTCAGCTATCCCCTTCATGAGGTGGGAGATTTTATCTTCCTCGCTCATTTGAGGATCAACCTCTTTGCACAAGCACAGAAGATCCTGGATGTAACATTCGGTACTTTCACCTTTTAATTGTGCCCGTGTTTTAAGTTTCTTCTCCGCTTGCAATTTTGAATTTTCTTTTTTTCCGAACACATTCTCTAATTGAGATGTGAATTCCTTCCAAGTCTGTATGCTTTCTTCATTGTTCTCAAACCATTTGAGAGCAGTTCCAGACAGATAAAAATAAACTTTAGTAAGACAAAGGGTTTCGTCCCAATGGTTGTACTTTGCCACACGTGCATACCCTTTTAACCATTTTTGGAGATCTTCACCATCCTCCCCGGAGAAAATGGAAGGGTTCCTTGGCAGATGTTGAAGAACGTAGTTGCTTACCTGAGTACCTTCCTTCTTTACATTCATAGAAGTTTCTTCTGGTTCAACAGAATCAATTTTTCTTTTATTTCTTAATGGGTATCGGTCCAGTCTCTCCACCAGTTGTAGCGTAGAAAATTAAGTCTTTGTATATCTGGGGATGTGAAAGTATTTATTGATGACGTCACAGCGACGAGTCGACAATTATTAACAGGTCAGCCCAAACTATTTACAGCTATTATTTATTTAAGTAACCCAGGTTCCTGGAGCGTACAGAAGTCGCCAACTACCCGGGATGTCCTTCTGACCTAAGTCTTCTTGGATTTATGTACAATGTCAGTGGAAGTCCAATTAATGAGGTGTTGCCAGGCAGATTTCTTTCTTGGGAGACCTTCCAGGGATGCTGGACATATGTTGGTGATACCTAGGAGAGTGGCCGTCTGGAATCTTTGGTATTGGAAGGTTGGGCAAGTGAAGAGGAGGTGGTCTACGGTTTGGTCTTCATCTTGGCAGTGGGGGCAAGTTGGGTCTTTTTTCGATACCGTGGCAAGGTCTGCCTGAATGTAGCCATGGCTGGTCAGGACGGTTGTGGAGGTAGATCCATGCTTGATGTTTCGAAGCATTTGGAGGAGTAGTTTCGGGGTAGCAGCAAATCTTCGTAGATTTCTGGTGGAGTAATCTTGGATGTAGAGGTCTGTCCACATTTTGAGGGCCATCTGTTCCTTTTTACCGCGCGCGACGCTCTTTGGAAGGGTGGTAAAGGACAGTGGCAGATTAGAATGTGCTGCAGCCTTTGCCGCCTGATCCGCCAGTTCATTTCCCTGAATACCGCTGTGACCTTTGATCCAGCAGAGTTGCACATTTGGTGAAAAATGCAGGTTGCAGATTATTTCCGCAATCAGTTGTGTTCTTGGGGGCCAAGACCTACATATGGCTGATAGAGCCGATCGGCAGTCTGAGGCAATGACAAAGTGTTCTTTCGGGAAACTCATGGTGAATTTTGTTGCGTAGAGAATGGCAAGCAGTTTAGCTTGGAACGCTGAGCACTCCTGGTGGAGTTTAAGTTGTATGGTTTGTAGAGGAGGTGGTAGGATGACTCCAGCCCCAACTCCTTCTGATGATTGGGATCCGTCTGTGTAAATGGTGGTGACATTCAGTTGTAGTGATTTGGCAAAATAGACTATCTTCCGTAATGGGGGATAGGGTAAAGAGGAAGGACTTGGGCGTGATTCGTAGTGGCCCGTTTTCAAGGTCTTTAAATATTCCATGTGAGCCTTTATAGAGATATCGAGTGGGGGACAACCCGTCAATGAGATAGCTGGAATTGTCGGTGTGCATGGACCACCTCTTATTATTGCTTTCGCATATTTGTAGTGGAGACTACGCAGCTTGCGAGCCCCATTTGTGTCATATGCACGTTTTCCCCAGACTCCGGAGCCATATAGTAGCGCTGGGAGAACGACTCTCTTGTAAATTTTGTGTCCGGAACTGAAGGTTGAACCAAATTGTCCTTTTATGGTGCTAGTGAGCCTTGGGAGTATCCATCGGTATTTGAGTAAACTGTTATTGAGATGTTTAATAAATTGTCTCTTTGAATCAAAGGTAATACCAAGGATTTTAATTGTTTTGTTGATTGCAATTGCCTGGTCAAGAAGTCGGATGCTGTCCTTGTTTGGCCATCTTGGTTTGTTTCTGTAAAACATGCATGCTTGAGTCTTGTGGGGATTTACCAACATTCCATGCCTTCTGCACCATTGTGAGAAATTTTCAAGAAAATTGTTTATTTGACATTTAGGAAGCTTTGGGGCCACCTGCACCATTAGTGTGAAATCATCTGCGAAGCCCACTAATTCGCTCTTTCTAGGTTTTTGCAAAGTAAATGCTTTTCTTGCAATCATATTGAAGAGAAAGGGACTTAAAGCCGCTCCTTGTGGGACTCCACGGAGTGACAGAATGTGAGCAGTGTGTCCCCATACGCTATAGGCCATTTTTCTATTTATTAAATAGCTGGTAATTAGTTGTAGTAATTCCTCAGGGCAGCTAACCTCTCGTAGGGCTTCAATGATAGAATACCTCGGTGTCGAAGGCTCTTCTAATGTCTAGGCTAATAACTAGTGTTTTCTCCCCCTCTTCCATGTCCCTGTCTATGAATTGGTTTATTGCAGCTAGGGCGTTTTCGGCCGAACGGCAAGGAACAAATCCAAATTGGAGGGGTGAAAACCAATTGTGCCGGTCTGCTAGCCATTGTAGTCGAGCCAAAATGCAACGCTCAAATACCTTGGCTAGGGTGTTGAGAAGAGTAATTGGGCGGAATCTTTCCAGTGGGTTTTCTGCTGTGCTGTCCGGTTTGGGTATGAGGACTAAAAGGCCGATTTTCCAGGGTGTGGAAAATAGCCGAATCTTAAACACTTGGTAAAAAGTCCTGCAAGTAGTTTATGTAGGGGAGGACCTCCTAATTGAAGGCACTTTGCTCCAAGTCGATCAGGGCCTGGAGATTTCTTGAGTCCACAGCATTTGATGGCCCGAAGTACTTCAGCGTCGGTGAAGTCTGGCTCAATGAGGCCAGATGTATTAAGGGCCGAGGCTGAGATAATGGTGTGTCAGGCAGACAAAAGTGCTGCAAGATTTTTTCACAGGTTTCCTCTGGTGTATAGGGGGTTCAGTCAGATTTTTTGAGCAGTGGAGGTCCTCTTTGGGTGCTTCGTCCTTTGGAAATATATTTGTGGACAGAGCTCCAAGCGGCTGAGGATACTTCTTGACAGAGGTTTATCCATGATAGGTGTTTGGCTCGTCTTATCTCGGCTCTCAGCCTGTTGTGACATGCTCTGTAGAGCCCTTTGAAGAAGTTTCTAATGGGCGTGGATGTGCACTGCGAAAGGCGCCTTAGAGAAACTACTACATTGCGGAGTTTTGCTAAGTCTTTATTCCACCAGGGTTTTGATGGTCTGTTGTCTTTCTTTTTTCTTTTCATGGATATGTTGCAGGCCTCTTGAAGGATTTTGGTAAGAATATGCACCACATAATCTATGTCCTGGTGTGTTGATGCGGTATGGAGACGTGAGGCTGCATGTTGCAGAGAGGAGCCAAGGAATGCAGTGAAGGCGCTTTCCACACACGTCGATTCAGCCCAGGAAGTATTTTGCGCTGGGGATATTGTATCTTGGATTGTAGTGAGGATCGGTAGATGGTCTGTGAATGCCATTTCAGGGAGGCATGTTCTAGTTGCTCGGGCGGCTAGGGAACTGGAAGCCAAGGTTACATCGATGGAGGAAGACTGGTGTCCGTTGCTCCAAGTGTATTGCACAGGAGCTCCCAGAAAGTGTAAGTTTGTGAGCATAGAAGATGCTTCCAGACTAGCGCCTCGAGCATTACGGACTGCACCGAGACCCCAGGTAGGGGAGTGGGCGTTGGCGTCCATGCCTAAAACACTTGGTATGGCACATGTGGTAATGATGGATTCGAGGGTCGGAAGAAAGTCATATTCTGTTGTATCATGGTGCCAGTAGGCTGAACAAACTAAGAGGGCTTGTTTGCCTAGCCAGATCATCGCAGCAGTGATGTTTGGGTCGGAGGAATCAACCTGTACAGGATGAAGGCTGGCGCGAATAACTAATCCCGAGGGGATGTAGTTACCAGGTGGAGCAAACGTTAAAAATGTGCTATTGGGCCATCTGAAGTTTCGGGGGAGTTCCTGGAGCAGGATTACGTCTGCTTGTGTTTTGATTGCCATTTGGGAAAGTTCCAGAACAGCATCTGGTGACTTTCTGAGGTTGGCCTGTAGAACTTTGAGGGGTTTAATCATATTTTCTAATCTTGGATATTTGTGCCTTAACCAAGGGACATGCGCGGGTTGTGGCTTGGTGGGTAGGTGCTTCAGATGAGATTCCTGCCTTTTTGGAGCAGTTATGACATTTCAGTGTGTTGCTTGGGCATTCATGTCCCTCGTGTCCTGTTGTGCCACATATGTAGCATATGGGGTTGGCGGCTTGGCAGGTCGATGCGCGGTGGTTGAAACCGCAGCATCTGTAACACTGCTTCAGAGAATAGCTCTTCTCATAACGGTGTATTAAGCTTGCGATGGGGATCTTACCACATTGTTGCAAAGTCTTGGTGGCGTCATCGTCATCGTCCATTTCGACGAATACTGTGGTGTAACCTTTTGGATTGGGTTTGGGTCGATGTGCAATTCTGAAATGTCTTTTCCCTGGTAGATTCTTGAATGATGGGTTGTTTTCCAGACTTTTAAGAATTTCTTCATTTTTGGTGCTGTCTTCTACCCCAAAGATACAGTATCTGGGGTGGATCGTTGGACGTTCCTGACAAGACAGTTCGGATGGCATTGCATTGTTCAGCTTGGATGCTAGCTCAGCGGCGACATGTTTGGTTTTAGTGTGGATGACCAGCTTCCCTTTACCTTTCACTGAAGCAGCTACCTCGTTTGAGGCAAAGAGAGAAGGGTTTTTTGACTTTACTTCGCGGAGGATTTCTCGAGATTCCTTAGTAGGGTTTATGAATTTAATTACGACATGGAATTCAAAGTCTCTTGCCAGGTTGTTATAGGTTGGTTTAACCTTCGAGGAGACAGGCGCTGGGGGTTTGGTCATGTTTGCTGTTTCAGCATATGAGGGTCTGGATGGTGTCTCTGCCATTGGCTTGGGGCGAGACTGTGCGAGGTTGATACCAGTGTAGGCATCCTGGAGAGCTAGCTCAGCGCAGGTCAGAGTGGAGTGAAGAGTTTTTATGAGGCTTCTGCGTAGATCTTCATTTAAATTAGCCTTGGTAGCGAGCGTATTTATTTGATTCACGCCGGTGTTGAAGGCGCAAGATATTTGACCGAACTTGAAATCGAGATGTTTAGGGTCAGAGTCCATCTTGGAGCGATATCGTTTCACGCCTGATGGCTTGTTAATTGACATCATATCTTCTGAGGCTTAGCAGCTAGAGAATCTTGAACATATTTACAGCTAGAGAATCTTAAGCAAGCAAGCAAAGAAATATTTTAAAGATGATTTCACAAATACAGATTAATATATATATTTTTTAATCTGTTGAATATATTTTCATTGAAAAATATTAAATTAAATAATAAAATATTTCTTCGTCACAATATTGATATCACTGGAATATTTTGATTTAAATGACGTTTAAAAATATTATATTTATTTTAAATTAATCTGTTCACACGTATTTGTTTCTTTCAAGAAACAATAAAAAGGATATAAAAATTGTGTTGTTTTCTTAGTTTCTACTTGCGATTTTTTAGAAAATTAATTTAGTATTTTAAATTGATGCAGGTTTATGATGCTTTTCTAATAAAAATACTGCTTAATCTTTCTTTCTCCTAAATCAAATTGAAATCAAAACATAAAATGATTTAGTAAGTATATTTTTTGTTTTATACTCGTCTACAAATAATTTGCCCAAAGCTTAGTGGTCGATAAAATATATATATTTAAAACGATAAAATACCACGATTAAAACCTTAAAACCTATCGATTCAATTTAATTTATATACCATTTGGAACATTTTTGTGGTTTCTTATTTAAAAGTGTAAACAATTAACTCGCAAGTATACTTTTCTTTTGAAATGAAGCAAAATCATTTTCTTTGCCAAATATTTAATTCTGCCTTTAATAAGTTTTAACTGATTTACTAAATGTATATTAATATGAATATAATTATATGTGAACGTATATTTAAAATAATTTAGCCAATTTTGGGAATATCATATTTAGATATGGTTATGGATTCCAGTTATATACCATTATCTTTTTGTCTAGGATCTGTTAAAACTTTACAAATATTAAATATTAATATATATTTTTCAATATCCAGAATTCATCTTTACCATCTTTATATACACACACTTGTCAAAGTATATATAGTCAAATCTATTCAGCACCATTATATAATACACATTTACTGTTGAAAAATATGTTTATGGTAGGTTAATAAAAGAATTTCAATTTATCAATTCTTTTCTCAACAATCTCAAAAGTTTGAAAGAATAAATCTAAATAAGTAATTTATACAAGGGTGTATTATTCAATGATTAGTACTATTTGGATTATAGACTTGAAACATAAGGTAACAACATTGTTAATCTTACCACAAAAATATTGCTACTATAGTATATTTATTATATATACAGTTGGAAACTCTATAACAACACTTTAGACAAAGAATTTTGTTATTTTTATCATAACCACAATTAAACCAATTGGGATTTAAAATGCAAGACCTTAGCAATCTGATTTTATAATCAAGTATGGTTTATTTCCATTTCTAGCTCTAGAAATGCATGGAATATTTTCCAAGTATTTATAAAATATTTATTATTATATTTTTTATAAAATTTTAATTTACAAAATCTTTTAAGATAATTGCTTTAAAAATAAAAGTAATCAAATGGATGAAAAAGTTAGTTGGGAAGATATTAAAGCCAGAGATGACCCCAAAGAAAAAAGGTTTGGGAGTCCAAGGTGGGGAAACACAATAAAGATCAATAATTACCCTCCTTTAAAAGAAATGTCATCATTATTTAAATCTATAAGATTTCTAACAATTAAATTTAATGGCAATGTGTTTCTTTTCAATGAAATAATCAAATATTATCTCTACAGACCTTACTGCAATGATATAAGTTATTGAATGGAAGGGCTTAGCTCATCAGTGTTGAACCCTCTCAGCGGTTTCACCAAATTAATATTAATTATAATAATATTAATTAATTTGGCGAAACCATTGAGAGGGTTCACCACTGATAAGCCAAGCCCTTTCATTCAATAACTTATATCATTGCAGTAAGGTCTGTAGAGATAATATTTGATGATTTTATTGAAAAGAAACACATTGCCAGTAAATTTAATTGTTACAGATTTTATTGATAGATGACAATTGAATTTATAAATTATTTATATCAACTAATTCCATATCTAACTCCAAATCTTAAATTTCAGTTGAATTATATCTCCTTCAGAAACAAGAAAATAAGACCTAATCAAAATAATTTAATAGGGTGTGACATTTCGGTAACAGCATTGTTACTGAAACATCACAAACTATTAAATTATTTGGATTAGGTCTTATTTTCTTGTATCTATAAACCAAATTGTGCTTTATCATCACCTTAAGAAGATAATTTGCAAGATATTCATTAAAAAAGGGTCAGAAAATTGAACAACCAGCTAAAAGAAGGAAAAGAGTAAAAGATGTTTTTTTGTAACCTGAAGAGATGCCTTAAGGGGAAGAGGGGGTAGGAAGGCGTCACATGACAACAAGCAGGCATGTTGGCGTCATCTGATACTCTACCAAAGCTCACGACTGGCATACCAGGTGCTTTAAGGGGTTAAATTAGCCATATCTAACCTAGTCAAACCTGACCTAACCTACTTTCAACAAATTTAAACATAACCTAATGTTAATTTTTCAACTGTAATTTGAATTAACACTTTATGTTTCAAAGTTATCCCATAAAATTGGCATATTTTAAAGCACCTTTTAAAAGCTTTTTGTCACATGAATATAACTTTCTATGGCAAGAGGAATTAAAACATATATAATATTTGCATAGCTAATTATTTCTAAGAAACAATATGTGTATGTATATTTGAAAATGTTGCAATATAACCTTTTTTTGTATTTACAGATTTGTTTTGCCCAACTCCTTTAATTCTCAAATCATTTCATAACAAATTATCTGAATATTTCAAATGGAAAATGATCAAATTTTATATGTACCTGAAGATATGGACACTGATTGTGTTGAAGTCATACTACAAAATGATGGAACAGAAAACACAGATACAACAGATGAAATTGTGGCTAACATAATAAAAAATTGTGCAAAAAAAGATGATGCTGAAGAATCAAATGACGTTGAAATTGCTGCAAGGGCATTGTTAATTCTTTCATCAAATGGAAATCAACGTTCATCCCCTTACACGTGTGAAAATAATGAGACCCAAGTTGTAAGTATACTTTTTTATTTTTACCCTATATAAATGGCACATGATTTATTTACCCTCAAGTTGTGCATTAATCATCTGCTGCATATTCACATCACTGAGTCAGCTATAAACCTATTCAAAATATCAGAGATCTGAATTCTCTATATATTTTGTATCAATTTACATTTTACAGAATATCATTTACATAAATATATATTCTGAAAATAGAGCAATCCATATTGTTATATTTGTTCATAAAGGGCACATCTTGGATTCAATAAATAATCTTTTATTTCCGATATTTCGATGGGCTAAACGACCATCTTTTCTTGCCGCGAAAAGGGATGAGATCCTAGAAAAAGATGGTCGTTTAGCCCATCGAAATATCGGAAATAAAAGATTATTTATTGAATCCAAGATGTGCCCTTTATGAACAAATAAATATATATACAGTCTACTCTCGTTATAACGCCACCATCCGGATTTTGCAAAAAAGCGGCGTAAGGCGAGGGTGGCGTTGTATCGAACACGTTTAAATTGTGAAATTTAAAGATACAATAAATTATTTATAACAATTACTAAAAACAACTTATACCCTAAGTCAATATATAGAATGCCGGCATTAATTAATTAATATGACAAATTGGAATAATTAATTTATTTTTATTCATTAAAAAGTAATTACATTTTCTTGAAGAAGTCTGTGATCACAACTTGTATTTTCTCTCCCTCACTTATGGCATAGACACGGCGTAACAAATCCGCAGATAGATTGACGTCGTCAGATGTTGCTCTCTTGGAGTGCTTAAGAAACAACAAAACTGTCTCAGCAGCTGTTCTGGCTTCCCTTAACGATGGTAGGCGCTGGGTCACTGTTGCATCATCATCCTCGCCAAGTTCTTCTTTCGCTGTAACAGTGGACACCAGAAAATTGTCATCTGTTAGCTTCATTTCCGCCTCCTGGGAATCATCAAACAGTTGAAACTCCCTTTCAGTCATCAAATTCTCTGGTGTAATAGCGAAGAGGTCGCAAATGCGATCGAGCAGATTTCCATAATTAAGAGGCTCAACTGCAGCAGTAGAAGTGAAGCGAATAATGCCTGTGTGATTCCAGCAGTTGCTGATGGAATCAGGGCTCACAGAATCCCAAGCCATTTTACAATAGCGCACAGCGTAATCCAGACGTAATTCTGTGGGTAGATGGGCAACCGCCAATTCCACCATTTTCTGGAGTTGAAACTTGCGATATTGAGCCTTGAAACTTTTGATGATGCCACTATCCATGGTTGCAGACTGGCAGTCATATTTGGTGGAAGGAATCTTTATGTTGCTGAGACCATCATTAGGGACGCAGTGAGACATAGCGTTATCTAACAACAGTAGGATACGACGTCCTTCAGAGACAAGCTGCTTGTTGAACTGCAGTAGCCATTCTTGAAAGATGCTAGAGGTTATCCATGCTTTGCTGTTAGATGTGTAAGTGCAGTAGAAGTGTGGACTAAAGTTTCTGAAGCATCGAGGCTTTGCCGATTTTCCAATAATCAGCAATCGCCGCTTGTCTGTTCCAGTAGAGTTGCAGCACAGTAGAACAGTGATTCGTTGCTTCATCCCACGGCAGTTTTCATCTTTGTGAGCAAGTGTTCGGTCAGGAATGAGCTGAAAAAATAATCCTGTTTCGTCTGCATTGTATATGTTAGCTGGATCATATCCGGAGTTCGCCAGAATACTGTTTAAATTTGTAAGATGTTCATCAATGATAGCTGGAGAAATCGATGCGCCTTCCCCACAGAGCCATCGTTGCAAAATATGGAATCTCCCTTTAAATCGCTGCAGCCACCCACTGCTGTACGCGAAATTTTCTGGTACGTCCAAATGCTCGCCAAGTTTTTTTGCCTTTTCTCTTAAGAGATCATCAGTAATAATAATATTATTGGCACGCTTTTGGGTAAACCAGTTGAAGAGAGCGTCTTCCAAGTCACTAAATTTTCCGACTCTTTGTCTCTTTGAAGAACCAACACTATAATTTTCCCACTTCTCAGCCTGAGTGAGAATATCACGGACAGTTGTACAGTTGTTCGTGGAAGTGAGAAACTGAGAAACGTTTTCCAATCTCATTCTTCGACATCGTAGGGTTATTTCTTGCCAACTGGCATATCTCCTTCTTCTTTTCAATGGTGATCGACTCACGTTTACGCTTTTGGGAACTCATGATACGACAATAAAGTTGTTGTGTTGACGTTAGCAAAGGATGAAGCGACTGTGTATGTCCCAGGAACAAGCAGGAAAAGGGTCTGCTGGCTGTTCACACAATCTGTTATCTGTTGTGTCAACAGCAAACAAAGTCCGGCGCCGTTGGCGTAAAAAAATGCAGACAAGAAAGGGGGAGGGGGGTGAGGGACGTTGTGAGCGGTGCTATAACGAGTGGTTTTTGCTACTTGGGAAACGAAAAATCAGCGGCGGAAGGCGAACAGCGAGGGAGTGGCGTTATATCGAGAAAAATACATTGATGTCGATTGGGACAAAACGAAAAAGCGGCGTAAGGCGAGGGTGGCGTTATATCGAGTGGCGTTATAACGAGAGTAGACTGTATATAACTAAATATGCTTTTTATTTGTTGAAATAATATCTCCATTGGATAAGATAAAGATATAATTTTTTAAAATTCATTGAAAATTTAAAAAAAATTAAAGAGCATTGTTGCTCTGCTGCCACCATATTAAGGATGGTCAAATGAACATGCAGGATTGGCAAGGACCTCTGTTAGACTGCTCTTTATTTACCTTTGGGCATTCATAGAGAACAAACACCCATTGTCAACAACAGGGTGGATGACTTCCCCCCCTATCCACCAGCTGGGCTTCTTTTCGACTAGTCCATCGGCCCCATCTCAGCTTTTCTTGGGATCACACAAGTGGCCTTATGTGCCACCATGGCATTGGCGAAGCTTTCTCGTTATAACACTTCTCACCTCCTAGAAAATCTGTTTGTCTTAAACAAGGCAATCCTTCTCTCCAGTCTTCAGGAGGCTCTTTAAACTTTTGAATATCTTGGATTACATGTAATACCAGAATATACGTCACACATTGTTTGTAGGGGGGTCGGTGGAAGGCTGGTTAAACCGTTTGGTTTTCAACCACTAAGACCCGGGTTCGATTCCCGAATTGGACACTTTTTTCTGTTAAAAAAAAATGCTCCAATGGCCCCCGATTCTTGCAAAAGTCCAACCCCACCAGCAAGTGCAAGTAACCAAACGGGGCTCTGGCACATTTGTAAGTGCAAAGTTGAACTGCTTTTCACATGTGTAGACATGTGGTGCACTTACAGTAAAAAGCAGTCGCTAACTACCCACCATGATTATCATGGCCTGTACCACGTGTACTAGGGATAAGCAAAAAAAAAAAACATTGTTTGTTGCACCATGTTCCAACTCTGGCCTTCTTTCCATTCTAAATCATTATCAATGCCTTGCTGTTGTCTTACTGTCGAGCGAGTGGCCTATCACAAGGCGGTGGTTCATCACCTGATTGTGCATTATAGAAGTTCCCTCTCATCACTTCTGTTTGCGGCACTGTAGATCATCTTTCTCTGCTGTCGTAGTGTCTTCCCTGAACCACGTTCTCCTTTTTATGCCTGTCCAGGATATTATCTAGGTCAGGCTCCCTGAGATTTTCAAGGTGATTCTTTGCTAGATTAAGTGCTCTGTCAGCCTCCCATTTTCTTTCTCTAGAAGTTTTCTCCTTCTAAGCACTCTAGATTTGGGCCTTTTCAGGTCAATACTGCACTGGACTATGGACTATTCAAAATTGTTGGAGGCGTTGTGCTGAATAGTAGTCTCAATTCCCTAGAACTATTTCTAAGCGATGGCTGTTTGCCTTGCATCTTGTCTGGTGAAAGAGTGAAGATAGCAATCAAAAGTCCTTGGCTTACCTCAGAGTGGAATGCAGATGGCAGTGCTGACACATTACATGGGACTTTCTGGTCACTGACATTGTCATCGAACTTTCCTGGAACGCCAAAAGCTCTGCTGACTAACTGCAGCGTGCTTGACCATCCAATCTTTTGACACTTCCATGGAGTGCCCCGCTCCATCATGCCAAGTTGGATCTTCTCTGTAGTTCCAGACAGTCTGGCCTCATCCCTGAAGTTTGTCAGACCATCGTATTGCAGCTGACCATGATTGCTGATAATCTAACGGAGATTTTCTGAAAGGATCTCATGGGTAGGATTTCTGTATTCCACATTTAAAGGACATTCTTCTTCCATGCACTTGACTTGGTTCAAAGTCACAGCCATTGTCAGGGGCGATCCTTTTATTCTTCTGCACCTCACAATCGGTCTGGATTATTTTCTTCTTCATGCCACCATTTCTAGTTAGCTTGATCACACCATCTATCTTCTGTAGTGTGTTCTCCAGCTTGCCAAGCACGGCCTCTTGAATGTTGTCCCATTGGGTGACCTTCTCTGCATATCGCTGCTTGCCTTTCCCACAGATTTTGTTGAACCCTTAATTGCTAAGAGGAGAGCTTGAATGCAGTCTTGATTGCTCCACCTTCATTTTCTGATTTAACTGGTATCCAGAATTATCTTTATGAACAGAGATTTGCCTTTATGAATTTAAAGAGAACAAAGTAAATCATATCCAGGGAGAATCAAAAATAGTTACCCATCAAAAAACAGGGCAGACAACTTCACCTGGCCACCAGCTGAGCGTCTCCTCCTTGACTGGTCCATCGGCCTGCCTTAGATATACAGGTGGCTGAATTGACTCTGCTTGCAACCACGGCATTGCCGAAGCTTTCTTGTTGTAGCACTAAAGCATTGTATATGAAGAAACTTCTTGATATATTCTAATTTCAGTTGAATACCCTAGCAGTCAACAATGCAGACACTTTTGTCATAAATGATACAATCATATTTGGTTTCTTTCACTTGACTGGAGGGCAGAGAAACACTGCACACTATTTTACTCTGGAACAGGGAATATGCTTCATTATGTGGAACATCATTTTATGAGAAAGTCAAGATGTGCTGGGATTTTTTTCATCATAGTTTCTAATCAATTTTCAAAGATGTAAAGGTTGAAAGCCAGTATATCAATTAGTTTAGAGGTTGTGTTTTGTACAAGGTCAACAATCATTTCCATATTGATGTTGTGACAGTTTTAGGTACAAATAAAATCAGAAAATAAATATGGTTAATATCCACCTTTGGCAGAAGAGCTGACTCGCCCTATTCTCTAAGTATATTGTAAATTATCCTTTACTGCTGAATGCAAATCATCTCATTTACATATATGTTGAAGTTCAATAATAGCCAATTATTGTCTTGTGGAGAATCCAGTTTTAAAAGCAAATTTGACAATAGTGGTTATAACAGCATTGAATTTTGGCTCCAATTGATGTTAATGCAAGGTTCAATTTTACATATTTTTAATATTTTGAAAGCTAGAAGAAAAGTTTAAAGAAAATATATACTTTTTCCCAAATGCTTATTCTTCCCTTTTCACTTTAAAATATAATTTGATTATATCAAATACTTATATAATGAAATATATACTTAAAACTCAAAATATATAATCCTAAAAGAAATAATTTTTTTGCCTAGATTCAGTTAAAGAAACCCACCACAAAAAGTAAGAATCTCGATTTCCATGAAGAATGTCTGAAGCTGCCAAAAATTCAACATCAACAAGTAAATATTGTTTCCTATATCTTTTGAATATTTTATATCTTGTAATATCAAACGCACATTCTTTTAAAGTAGTCTTCTGAGTAATACACTCAGCAGCACACTCATTTACCTGGGTGTGTGTGTGTGTGTGTGTGTGTGTGTGTGTGTGTGTGTGGTGTGGTATTTTGCTATATTAAAAAATTTGATATTAATATTTTGAGGCAAATTAAAATTTTTGTTTTTTTCAATAAAACATTGATTTGGAAATGAGAAAATTTCAAAATATTCGTAGTAATGTTTGACTAATTATACCAAAGCATGAGTAATTTCAGACAAGAATTTGGTACCTAAAAATTTAGTTGAATTAGCATCACCTAGGAATTAACAGCCTTCAAAATAGATTCCACTGGATATATTATATATATATTATATAATTAGGATATTTTTGCATTTTGTTATTTTTATTAGAATATATAGTGATTGTAAATTCTAAAAAATTAAAAATATTTCAATATTTATAACAAAATAAATTTTCAAAATGTCAATGATAATATATTCATTAATTCTCAATATTATATATAAGGGATTACATATTCATCTTATGCATCTGAAATGAGTTATTTTGTTTTCAGCAACCACTTATTTTTCATGATTTTCTCCAGAAGCATCTTGAAGCGAAAACATATGGCAATCTCCTTGAGTGGATTGAGGAAAATAGTGTCTTTCGTGTAAAGATGCAGCATATGAGCCGACATGACTGGAATCCTCACGACTTCCAAGTTTTTGTGGTAAGAATTTTTTTGTGCAATTTTATTTTTGTTATTGTAAATCTACTTTAAGTATTCAATATACATGTGTATTAATGCAAATTAATTTTTGTAGAATATCAAGTTATCAATGATACAAAATATTATCTTAAGCTTAAATTATAAATATCATAATTTAATAAAAACATTCTTTATCAAATTATGATGAGTTTTAAACATTATACCTTTTAATAATAAATATGTGCATCTTGGATTTAAAGCAATTTATTAAATTAAACCTTTGCTTCGTTGTTGGATGGCATCTGACATTAAAATTTGGTGGCTTAGCCAATAATCACCAGGGACTCAGACTTCTCATTCACCTTTACACATCCCTTCCTTTATTATTATGAATGACTCATTTCTTGGGCAAGCTATTTTTTTTAAATACTAAATAAATCTACAAGTCACAAGAAAATAAGACCTAACCAAATAATAATTAAATGCACACAATTTATTTGGATTAGGTCTTATTTTCTTGTAGCTATAATCTATATTCCAAATTATGCTTTGTCAAATCTACAAGTCATTGATTTTGAAATATGCAGGTTCTTTATTTTTCTAGGAATGAAAGACTGAATTTTTCTGTGATAAACCTAATGAATATTTTTCTGTAGAAGTAAGTGTAGTTGTAATTTGTAAAATGTGTAAGTTGTTTTAGAATATATTTCAAAGCATAATTTTATATGCTCCATCTTAATATTGTGGCAGTAAATGCATCTTCTATTTACAACAACAACAACAAATCAGCTTTATTAGGGCGTCTTGCCCTGTACAGATTCGCCGTGGAATTACAGACAATATTCAACACAAGAGAAAAGGGAGAGATAGAGTATTTACAATAAGGTATGGTACACAGGGTGACTTTTTTATTGTGCCCCTGTTCTTCTCTCTTCCACGAGTGCAATGTTATTTACAACCGCTTTTTGATAGTTGAACAGTTCTATTGCTCAACTTTTCTTATCTGAAACAGTTTTTAATATCTTTATTGAGTTCAAATGCGGTCTAGGAAGACTTTTCAGGATCTTTTTTCTCTCTCCTTCCAGATCCCCGCACTCAGCAGTAAAATGGTATATTTCATTGGTTATCTGACTTCCGCATAACCTACAGTACAAATCTTCTTTCTTAATTACGTAAATATGATTTTCTTTGATCAATGTTGATATTAATCTGATCTGTGCAATAAAACTCACTAAAGCTGAGGACAGATTGCATGAAAAATAATGTTCTGGAATGAATGAATCATAAAGTAACCTATAGTTTGAGTATGTTTTCGTAAGAGATAATTTTGCCAGATCTTGCTGCAATAGCTGTTCAATTTTTATTTTTAGTATATTCGGAAGTTCGATCTGTATGTCATCATAATTTAACCTATAGTTTAGCCGTGTAAGTCCACAATGATTGTCCATTTGCATGGATGTTTCTTTTTTGTAGGCATTTGAAGGAGTTTAAATCAAGGTCTGAGTTGGCAATGCTGCTGATTTTGCACATCTTCTGTGTCATTTTCTTTCAATCCTATGTGGAATGGGATCCACTGGAAAGTGATTTGTGTGTCTCTGTGAAGCCTAAATTCAGAGCAATTTTCCTCAGGGATATTTTAGAGCTAGTGTAACAATGTTTTATGGCTTGTAGAGCTGACAGTGAGTCTGCGAAGACAAGTTTATGTGGGTCCACCTTATCAAGGCAAGGCTGATAGCTTCCAGTTTAGCATTAAACACTAGAGCTCCCAAATTTGTTGGTGACCTTGAGTTCCTGATTTTTGTTTGTCCTATATGTACATCACTCCTTGCACTCCTATCTAACAATCCAGAGCCAAGAGTAATTTTATAAAGTTTGTTCCATATTGAAATACCCTTTAAAATGCTAGGGACTTGAGTATATGTGGATTTTCATTTTTCTTGTTTAGTTCATTTTCTAGTTCTAGATTAAGGATTTTTTATTTGCGCTTGTGATTTGATGTGAAGGGCGGGTGATTTGTAATTTTTTTAGTAAATTTATTGGGATTTCATTTTCAGGAAATGTGTGCAATGTGGATTTTTTCTTAATTCTGTAGGAGGGTTGCCATTTATTTATTAAATTTATATTTTAGGTTTTGTCTTTTAGTAATAAATTCTGTATATTTAAATATAAGAAAATCTTGATTGGGATCTATTTTATTTTGTTAACTTAGGGTCTTTGAGATAATTCCCTTACAAAGTTTCCAATTCTCTTTTAGGAAATTTCAATGTGCTTTTTTGATTTGTATGGTCCTCTGATCATTGATTAATTATTAGCATAGGCTGGTGGTTACTTCCTACAGGGTTCAAGATGCTCCAGGCAGCGTTTCCATAGAGGTCTGGTACAATATCGGGTGAAGTCCAAAGAATCTGTTGAACCATGAAAATGGTATAGATAGGTGGGTTCTCAAGTATTTATGGCAATTAAATTTGGCTCATCAAATAAGTTGGAAAGGGTTTCTGCTCTTTGATTATCCTCATGAGATCCCCAAAACTGGCTTTTTCATTGAAGTCACCAAGAAAGAGAATGACTGAATTATCTTGCATGAAGTGGTCTATGCTATTTAATATTGGTCCTGGTTTGTTTGGGGGATGGTAGCAGTTGAAGATATTGATTTGTCTTTTATTGGTTTCTATGATCTGTATCCACAATATTTCTATAAATCCTGTATTTGTTGTAATATTAATTTTCCTATATGAAAGATTTCTTACTAAGGTAATAAAAGACCTCCATCTTATTAAGCCTATTTATTAAGTCTTGCCCAATGATATTGAACGTCCCGAATTTCAGCCTTTTGCTTGATTTAAGTTTGGTCTCTTGGATGCAGATTACATCCACTTTGTGTTTGTCAGCCAGCAGTAGGAATTCAGTCAAGGTAGTGTCAGCTTCCCCCTGACACAGTAGCATTTATATCAAAATTTAATCCATAAGTCTCTATGATGAGTAAAAAGAGCTGCTGTCGTTGGTTGGCTATCCAGGGGGCACCACATGGAGGGGACAGTCAGACTTTGCCCCCTATTACTAAAGTAAATGTGGGACTTTGGCCAACATGGAAATGTTTGTCTTAACATTAGAAGAACTACTACTATTGAAAGAAACAATCTATTTTTATCTTCTTCACACACAGAATTTTAGCTTATTTATTGCTCATTTGCATGATTAGAATAAGGGATATAGGAAAATAAAAGTAAACTTTGATCATTAAAAACATATGTACACATATAAAATCTCTATTATAAGGTACAATTTAGATGATATATATTTATGAATCATAAGGTAATCAAAGGTAAGTCTACCAAATATCCAACTGAGTAATTTATATATGATTTTTTGGTACTGGCACTGTTTTTATCTTCATTTACTGAGGTAAAATGCTGTTACTGAAATATGTATAAATTGCCGATTTGGACTTGTTGCCTTGTAAGTTCCAATTTTTTAATTTAAAATTGACATGATAAAAATACAAGCCTGTGATGAAAAAAATTAAGAGAAATTTTAACTAGATTGTCTGTTATGATTTTGAAAATGACCTCCATTTTTCCCATCACCTCAGGATTTTTCATAATATCAATCTATATAAATAGACATACGAGTCTGTGTGTTTGTTCCTTATACACTCTACAATATGTGATCAATATGAATGAAATTTGTACAGGTTATAATGACATAAAAAGCTCCAATTCTTATTATTCATCTTATTCACATATGATTTAAAAAAAAAAAAACCTTACATGATGGGGGGAAATGAAAGTCATCTTCAAAATCAGCACACCAAATAACATGCAAAACAGTTAAAACTTTTCTTGAAGTTTTCCAAAATATCAATTTTACAGGCCTGTGCAATTAATTGCTAAATACAGAGGGTGTTCCATTTTTAAAATAATGATTTTAGTGCTTTATTAAAATATTTCATCAATGGTTGTTAAACTTATATATTGTTTTCTATGTGTAAGCTGTAATGTTTAGCAACAGCCCTGCATCGATATTTCCAGGAAATAAGGCTTCGTCATAGAATATTTTGATCAAGACAATCCCAGCAGTCCTTAACCCTTAAGTAATTGTGCGGGGTCTGATAAACCCCAGATACACTTATTTCATTTAATATTTAGAATTATATAAAAATATTTAGAGATCAAAACTTAGTAGCTTAATTTTATATGACAATGATTATGCGAACATGTATTAACTTAATTTTGTTGACCTATAATAGACAAAAAATGAAGATGGGGTCCACACCACAAACCAAATAGATTCTGAATATGGCGAAAAGTCTAAATCAGAGATAACTTTTGTAATGAGATAAAATCAGGTGTCGCGATATAGTTGATCAATTGTTTAAAATTACATTGTAAGTAGGAGGACAAGGAGATGGCCATTGTGCTTTTTTTATCTCATCAATGTTTCAACAAAGATATATATAAAAGGAACAAAATTTTGATAATATTAAAAAGAAGATCCTTTATTGAAGAGATTGCATTTGGGCTAATTGACCCGAACCTACAAAAACGGGAAAATAAATGTTTTCTGCCAAAAGATATCAAAAATATTATATCTACACATGCTTCTACATATGCCGGTCCCAAGCCCAGATGAAAAAGGAGGAGGGGGAGCAATAACAAGCTCGGTAAAAAACCTGGGTTCAGCTGGCCCGGCTGATAGTACCCTGTAAGGGCTCCTAATCCAGGGATACAGGATGAGCAGCGTCTGTACTCCATGTTAGGAGCGGCTGCACATGGCGTCTGTTCCTCATGTTAGAGGCGACCATTTTTTTTGGAGCTAAGTCGGCCTGCCACTGAGTAGTGCTCCCAGTCTTAATGACAAAGGCAGACGCATTTTACTTCACCCAGTGTGGAGATAAGAAAGAAGAAGAAGAAGAAGCCACAACAGGTAAAGTCCTAAAATGCTATAATTAATTGACAGATATAAATTTCCTATGTTTCTTTAGGAATAAAATCAGCCAGGGTCATCGTCAGTGAAACAGAAGGGTTGCCAATTTTGTAATCGCTCCAAAGACCGAAAATCCAAAAATATATGTGATGAATGCGCTAAACACATTTATACTGAGAACTCAACAACACTTTGCAAGAAGTGTGCACAAGAATAATTTAGATATCCAATTATATTTTTAAAGAAAATTGTATATATTGATAGTTTATAGATTTTTTTGCCATATTATCAATTTTATATAATAAAAATAATTAAGAATGCATGTTTCTATAATTAAATATATATATAATAATAACTAAATATATATATATATAATATATAATTTTTGATGCAAGCAAAAAGTATGCCCCAATTTTTTTATTCAAGGATTTTATTCATTGTAGAATATTGGGGTCTGCGAGACCCCCGCGAGTACTAATGTCAGTAAAATAGGCGCGAGTAACTAAGGGTTAACAATTTTCCAGAGACCCTTTAGCATCTTTGGTTTTCTACATTTAAGAGTAGTTTTTGGCAAGCCAAAAGCACAAAAATCCATAGGTGCCAAGTCTGGAGATTTTTCAGGGATGTTCTTAAAAGGGATGTATGAAATGTTGGTTTATCCATCTTTTTGTTAAGGTATTGACGTGTTGAACGTGATGTGTGACTCATGGCTTTATCCTGGTGCAGCTACACGGATCTTGAGTCACTTGGATACAAAAATGGGACCTCATTGTCAAATAATGAGACGGCTTTGGTAGATTTGCGAATTTATCTTGACATTTGTGTCAACCTTTTTATTGGAAGCTTCCCATTTTGAGAGTTAGCGTAGTAAATGGCACAGGGTTGGTTGCTATCATTCAGGTAAACCCATGCCTCGACCAGTATAACAACATTCTTCTATTTTTCACCTTCCAGCTACTTTTCATAAAGAGCCCTGTTGCAGGTCTTTCATTTCTCGATATGATTCGGATTGAGGACATGAACTTTCGCCTCTTTACACATTTTTAAGCCAATTTTTTTCCTAATAATATGGTTAACGATAGAAAGTGGTATGTTGGTTATTGTGGAAATGTTCCTTTGAGAGGGAGGATTCTCTCTGATAACCATTTCCCTTATTTTTCTTTTGGTTGGAGTTAAAGGTTTCTTCGGGCACCTTTTTTCAAAGGAATTTTTTTTGCTTAATTTCATAGATATCAAATTTTTTTTATTTTCTTTTATTACGAGACTGATTGTGAACTTAGTAATATCAATATTCTTTTCTTCCATAATTTTAATTTGGGTAAACGAGTATTTCTCCTCGGGAAGTCTGAAACATAACCTTTTACAAAATCTCTTATAATTTTAGGCATTTCGAATATTTAAAAAGTTTTTTGATGAAATATAAATCAATGCTTGTTTTTTTTGAATAAACATAACATCACACGAATTACACGTTTCTTTCATTAGCTACAGCAATGCAAAATTATTATTTTAAAAATAGAACACCCTCTGTATCTTTTTAAAAATGTTTTATTTTATCTAACTTTTATTATTGTTGGCAGGATTGGGATAGAGCTAAAGGCAGAATATTAAGCAATAACAATGAAGAATTGTCAATGAGTAAACAAAGATTCAGGACATGTCTAAATAAAATTCCTGAGATAACAGAGCTTTCATCAAATAGAGATAGAGCATACCGCTACTACCGTATCAACCACAAAGAAGTGAAATATGCTAGTAAGTATAAACAATGTCTAATTTAAATTTTATTTATATAATTTATATATAGCATTGTATATAATTTAAAAAATATATATATTGAATGACAAAAAATATATACAGTAGAACCTCTCTGTAAAGGACATCTAGTTGCAGCGCCAAAGTGTCCTTTAGGGAGAGGTGTCCTCTTACCAGAGAGTTACTAACTAGTAAAAATGGTAATTTTGGGGATGAAAACTGTCCTTTGTAGAGAGGTGTCCTCTCATGGAGGTTCTACTGTAATAAAGAGAAAATATAGAACTTTCAAGAATTGAACCCACAATCTTATATTTAATATAGAATATCATTATTCAATGCAATATTTAAGCTATATATACACTTAAAGTTAATTGGCTTGTGAATACTATGCCGTTTGGTTAAATAAGAACACATAGTCAATCAAAAACCAAAGAAAACAAACATACCCAATAGAAATTTCCAAGACATAATAGATATTATACAAGCTTTTTCCAGTTTCTTCACTTTTGTATATATTTGTTTTTGTATATATTTGTCTATTGAAAAATAAAGATCGCCACTCCCATCATAATTGAATTTAGAAACTACATACCATCTATTGACCGCCTCCATAAACTAGCTGACTCGTATCGCTGACAAAGCCACAACTCTAGCTTTGGCAAATTGAGAAGTGTCCACCTGGAAATGATGGTTTTGGGCTAAAGACCCTTTTCAGTCCAGGGCAGGCTTTGATTTCATGCAGTCCACAAGAGATCAAATAAAATCTATAGGATTTGCCAAAGAGGTGTTTAGCTAGTAAAGTGGTCAGGCCAATTCAAAATAGATGGTTATTAGCTGACATTTAGTTTTTTACATTTATTTAGATGGGAGTGGCGACCTTTATACTAGAAATCAATGTCCGGTAAAATCTTTGGTAAAATTCCCATATTTATCTATATGTACATATATGTTTACCTTTTCTGTCTGAGGATTGTAACAACATTGTTACTGAAATGTGACAATTTAGTTTTTTGGATGTGGCTTTGTTACCTTATGAACATTAAAAAAAAAAATAATCACCTTGGCAAACAACAAAAAAATGAAAAGGGAAGGGGTCTTCCCATATCTTCCGGCCCCATCTCATCTTAGTGAGATTCAACACATAATAATTAACATATTTTAATTTTAAATGTAAAGAGCAGAAATTATTTAGATTACATATAGGGTTTTCAAAGACATTTTTGGTTAAAATGAAAAAAATATAATTGATCTTTATAAGGAACAATTTGTATGATGATTATAAACATAAGGTAATAAAAGTGATAAAATTTACAAATTGTGTGTGACATTTCAGTAACCATCATTAAATCAAAAGTGATGGTAACAACTCTATTACCTAAATGCCACACACAATTTATAAAATTCATTTGGTTTTATTATGTGTTGCTATTATATTTTAATCCAAAATAAATTTTATGTACTTTTCAGTACTTTTGTCTGAAGATGGTAACAACGCTGTTACCGAAATGTCACACACTATTTATTTATTTGGATTTGGTCTTATTACCTTGTTTTATAATCTATAATCCAAATTGTGCCTTATCAAAGTAATAGATCCACTTAATATATTTGAACATTTATCTCCTAATTATATATCAAATTGTTTTTAAAAAGATAGTATGTTAAATTTGTTAGAGTTTTAATAAATTAAAATACACAAAAGTACCACAAGGTAATAAGTCCAAATCCAAATAAATAGTGTGTGATGCTTCAGTAACAACATTATTACCATCATCAGACAAAAGTACTGAATCTGGTACTGATGATGGTAACAACGCTGTTAGCCAAATGTCACACACTATTTAGTTATTTAGATTTTATCTTATTACGTTTTGTTTCTAATCTATAATCCAAATTGAACCAAATTATTTAATGAATCACTTCCCCAATATGTGCACAATAAGCCATTCTTATTTATACTATAAATAAACAATACTTCTAAATAATATTTTTTATTTGTGTTGATAGAGAGAAAAAGAAAAACTTGGAAAATGCCAGGACATGCATCAAATGATTTTCTTCCAAAAAATTCTGACAGTAAGTTCAGTATATTTAAGGCAATCAGATTCAGAGTGGAGTTTATTTAAAAATATTAGTGTTGAAACATATCCCAAGTATACCTTGATAATCATGATGGGTAGTAAGATCTTGATTTTATTCAGAGTGCACTACATGTCTACACCTGTCGAAGAGCAGTTTGACTTTTGCGCTCACAATTGCTCCAGAGCCCCATTTGATTTCTTGTACTTCTGATTTCTTGTGGGTGTTGGACATTTAAAAGATTCAGGGGCCATTGGAGCAATTTTGAGGGGGGGGGGATGCCCAAAGCATGATTTGATCCTGGGGTTGTGAATTTAGAAAATTTAAAGTTAATGCGACTCCCACACCAATCCCCTTAAAATAAAGTGAAAATATTTGATTTCTAAACAATATCTTTTACTGATATATTAAATAGCAAAACCCTTCTTTTTTAGTTTGTATTTAATTTAGAATAAATTGTGTTGCTCATACAAATATTAGCTCAGAATATACCTAATTACATATATTCTTCTTATTTTTTATTCTATTCCTATTCTATTAAATTTTAAGGTAAGAGATAGAATTTTAATGCTATGTCATGAGTCAAAAATGTTATAAAGAATGATTTACAACTGTAAAAACTTAAGACTTTAAAAGCAGGACATCATTGCCATGTTTTCATTGTTAAGAAGTCAATTAATATTGGGTTCCACTATCTTCTAATTAATGTATCTCATAAAAATTGCTTCATCTTACAATATACATATACAGTGAAACCCCTCTATAGCGAACCCCAATGGGACTGAACCTGTGGTTCACTATAGCCATGGTTCGTTATATATATTAGCCATAGTTTATATTGTATTATAAAATAAAAATATAAATTATATAAGGTTTGTTATAAAGGAAGATTCACTATAGCCCAAGTTCATTTTAGTGAGGTTTTACCCTGTATTAATTTATTTTATGTAATATATTGACACAATACATCTCTCCAGCTGTTTGTTTAAATATGCAATTTTTGTTTGACAGCACCTGTTCAAGAGAGCAAACATCATCACGGGTTGTCTCAAACGTGCTCTATTGCTGAAAGGTCTGATTTCAAAGACCAAGGTAATTTTACCTTTAAATTTTTTCTAATCATGGCTGTTTCGTGCTCAGCTTTCTCTTAGTAAACTTTCAGTAAATTATAAAATCTGTCATTCTCAATATAACTTATATTAATACAAACAGTTATATTTTTTATTACACATATAATTGCAACTATAATAGCATAAATCCACGAAGAAATTCCTTTGGGAAAGCATCGCTAAAAATAATTATTGCTTTTAATAGTATTTCTACTGGGGTTATGCCTTTTTATTAAAGCTTCAGATGATAATTTTTTGCTTGTATTTTAAAAAAGGGTTTCAAAATGTGTTACTCAAAGTGTCAGTATTGATATGAGGTAAATTATTTCTGTTGGAGATACTCTTAAAGATGGCATTTAAGCATATAGCTATTTAATGAAATCCATCAGTATAAAACTCAAAGCCTGAGGAAGCCTGGAAAAATGTCCATTACTTTCCGACGTGAATAAAGTCCAAATAAAGAGGAGGGTCATGACAGCCCTATGAGTTTATGTAATACCCCGGCTAGGATTGCTGACCGAGCCCTTCATTATAGCCAGGGTGGTAACATCCCCTCCCTATCTCTCAATTATTGTTGTACCAATTGAACTTGCCCCTACTTCTCAGCCTGAGGCTTCTGGACCTGGTTATGATGGCTAAGATTCAGAATCAGCTGAAATATCTTCTGATTATTATATAGGTGATAATATTTGTTGGGAGAATCTTAATAAATTACTCTCTATTAAAACTTAAAACTTCTTTATTGAAGGCACAAAAAACAATGACTATAATAAAACTAAATACTCTTACACCTAAACGTCTCCTCACATACTATCTCCCACACCTACTCAAAGAAATACACATATTTATATACATACAACACCACAGAATAAATTAGTTCACAGATTAATTAAATCATAGAATGAAAATGAATATTTTAAATGATAAACATCAACAAATCTCCCCTTCAAACTTTCAATTTTCATTCCTCAAAAAATAACTCCACCACTTAGGCAGTTCTTAATCTTGACAGCATCCACACTCTTGGTGAGATGGTCCGCTTTCATTTCCTCTGAAGGGATTTGCAAAACTTCAATTTCTTCATCTTCCACAATTTGTCTTATGAAGTGACACTTTCTATTCAAGTACTTCGTACTTGCTTTCATATTTTTTGACTTAATCATAGATATGGCATTCTGGCTGTCACAATAAACAGTAATTTGATCTTTCAAACTAATCTTCATTTCTCTAATGATGTTACGCGTCCAAATTAATTCTTTAATTCCTTCAGATAAAGCTTCTAATTCACTCTCTGCAGTTGACAAGGCAACAGATCTTTGTTTATTACTTTTCCAATTAAGTAAGTTGTTTCCCATTTCTATAACAAAACCAGAATACGATCTCGCATCAGCTGTTCTGTCCCAACTCGCATCAGTATAAGTCACAATACTTGAATCTCCCCTAGAGTAAATCAATTCATAATTCATAGTTTCCTTCAAATATCTTAATATTTTCTTCAATCCATTCATGTGAACCTCTCTAGGATCTTTATTAAATTTACTCATATTGCTTATAGCATAACAAATGTCCGGTCTTGTTCTAGTTGCTATGTAAATTAACTTTCCAACAATTTCTTGATAGTATTTTTGATCAATCGATTTACTATTTTCAAATAAATCATAATTTGTAGAAATGCATAACGGAGTTTTCGAAGGATTGCAATCACGCAAATTATAGGCTTCCAATATTTCTTCAATATATTTCTTTTGATTTATAAAAATGCTATCATCCCTACACTCAAATTCCATTCCAAGAAAGTTTTTTGCAGCTCCTAAATCCGTGATATCTATCTCTCTTTTTATCTTTTCCAAATATTTTCCTCAAAATCGTCACCAGATCCTACACTAAGTATATCATCCACATGAATTCCCAGATATAAGAAATGATTTTTAAAATTGCAATAATATAAACATGGATCATTCGCAGATTGTTTCATTCCGGCATTGGTTAATAATTCATCTAATTTCTTATTCCACATTCTACTCGCTTGTTTTAGGCCATAAATACTTTTCATCAGATAACAAATCTTATTGTTTCCCTTTTCAAATCCAGGAGGTTGAAGCATAAAAATTTCCTCCTCTAAATCACCATATAAAAAAAGCTGTTTGAACGTCCTTTTGCTGAGGAATAACTTTTTTCATTGCAGCTATTTTTATTAGAATTCTTATGGTCTCAGGTCTTATTGTTGGAGAATAAATTTCGTGGTAATCACTACCCAGTATTTGATCATATCCTGTAGCTACTAGCCTCGCTTTGAAGTTTTTAATTGATCCATCACTATTTTCCTTAATTGAAAAAATCCACTTACTTTTGATCAATTTTTTATCTTTAGGCTTATCTATTAATCTCCAAACTTTTAAATTAGTAATCCTTTGCATCTCATCTTCCATGGCTTTAATCCATTGCTCTCTATTATCAGAATTAAGTGCTTCTTGGTAATCCCTTGGACATTTAATCTCATAAGTTCTATCAGAAACATTTTCCCTATTCTTTATTAGTCTTAATCTTTCAGATCTCCTCACACCCTTTTTTATAAGTTCTTCTTTCTCGGTTTCTCTCAGATGAAGATCTCGTTCATTTCTCATTTCTCTCGTCATTCCTGGTTCTGGTCCTCTTCTATGTGGAGTAATTATTTCATCAGGATGTATTTCATCTATTTCACTCAAATCTATATCATTATCATCTTGAGTAATATGCTCATCATCGATGTTAAAGTTTTCTACTCGGTCTTCTCTATTACCACCAGAGTCTTCATTCCTGTGAGAAATCAAATTTTGGTCTTCTCTACTAAAAAAGAAAAGTTCATTTTCATCAAGATTTCTACCACTATATTATTCATTAAATAATATCCCAACTTAGCTTCATTAAATTTAACATCTGATACTTCATGAATTTCATCCATTTCTGGTAAATATATTCTATAGCCTTTTCTTATCATACTATAGCCCATCATGATCCCTTTATGAGCTTTTGGTTCCATCTTTCTCTTTTCTTTTCTAATATGAACATAAGCTTCGCTTCTGAACCTTTTTAAATAAACAATGTTTGGTTTCCATCCCTTGTATATCTCGAAAGGAGTTGTATTCATTTCTTTGATTTTTATTCTATTATTTATATGAACAGCCACTTTAACACTTTCGCTCCAAAATTTTAAAGGTAATTTAGAATCAATTAGCATGGTTCTTGCCGACTCAACTATGGTTCTATTAAATCTTTCGGCTTTTCCATTACTTTCAGGAGTATAAGCTGTAGTGAATTCTTGTTTGATGCCCTTACTAGATAACCATCGCCTCAAATAATTTGAAATATACTCTCCACCATTATCATTTCGAATTCTCTTTACTTTCCTTCCAGTCTGTCTTTCTTCTTGCATAATCAAGTTTATTATGGAATCTGCTGTTTGAGATTTATTAGCAATTGGTATAACGAAAGTAAAATTACTATAGTCATCAACAATAGTGATGAAATACTTATATCCAAATGAATCATTCAAAGGTCCAACTATGCCGGTATGCCATAGATCCAAAATATTTTCAGATTGTTTATATTGAATACTTTTGTAAGATTTTCTATGTAATTTTCCCAATGTACAAGATTCGCAATTCCCTTTGTTATTATGTAAATTTTTCAATCCTAATACAGTTGAATTATCATACATTTCTTTCAATTTCTGAAAATTTACATGAGCAAGTCTTTGATGCCATAGCATATCATCTGCTTTTCTAGCGATTTCCATATTTAGGATTCCTTCAACTTCAAATTTATCACCATTTCTCCTTGCCTCATATAAAATCTCACCATCTTTACCTATTACCTCAGCTTTATATTTACTAAATAATACACCAAAATCATGATCCACAATTTTTGCAACTGATAATAAACTTTCTCTCAAATCAGGCACATGCAAAACATTTTTAAATTTTATGAATCCCTCATTTACATTCGACTCCATTCTTATAGCTCCAATTCCCGATGATTTCATCACTGCACCCTTCTCAGCTGTTGCTATAATTCTCTCCTCCTCTTCATACTCTATAAATAATTCTTTTCCACTAACCATATGGCTAGAGGCTTCAGAATCCATTGTCCATCTTATTTTTTCATCCCCTTGATCTTCCTCTTCGTAATTGTCTTCATTTGTTTCCATTACATGACTTGTAGACTCTCTATAATTTCTCTTGTTTATTCCTCTCTTAGGCCCATTATAATTATGCTCTGCATGTTCTTCACTTCTATTCTTTCTACATATTTCCGATTTATGACCAAATCCTCCACATTTAAAACATTTGATCTTGTTTCGACACTCTCTAGAAATATGTCCCATCATTCCACATTTATAACATTTGATAAATTTTCTTCTTTCCGTCCAGCCTTCTTTAGCTTTTGATGCAATTTCCGTTTGCCGCTTTTCTTCCTTTCTATGTTTTAACTTTTCCTCTGTTTCCTTCAGGATTTGTCTTATTGTGTTCATATTATTTTGCCTGTCTGATTTTATAATTTTTATGTCAAAAT
Organism: Cordylochernes scorpioides; assembly: GCA_030710605.1. Classification (NCBI taxonomy): domain Eukaryota; kingdom Metazoa; phylum Arthropoda; class Arachnida; order Pseudoscorpiones; family Chernetidae; genus Cordylochernes; species Cordylochernes scorpioides. The sequence goes on along the minus strand of CP092886.1, from coordinate 158,424,713 downwards.
CAAATTCAACTCTCAAACCTTCCAAAACGAAGCAAATTAATTCTCTATCTCTTATTTCATCTCCTGCTTGAATGCTTTTGCTCTTTATAATCATGGCTCTATTCAAGTAATCATCAACCGTTTCATCTTCGTTCATTTTCAATTTTGATAATTCTATTCTATTTTTCATCTGCAAGTCTTCATTTTTTGATGCCATTTCTTCCCCAATTATATTCCATAATTTCTTGGCACTTTTTTCGCTCGAGTATTTTAGCACTTGTTAAAATTTTGCATCTTTTCTTTTTTCTAAAAATTTTTCAATTAATCTTGATTTGCATCAATTTAAGTCAACCGCTCTCTGCTACCAATTGTTGGGAGAATCTTAATAAATTACTCTCTATTAAAACACAAAACTTCTTTATTGAAGGCACAAAAAACAATGACTATAATAAAACTAAATACTCTTACACCTAAACGTCTCCTCACATACTATCTCCCACACCTACTCAAGAGAGAGAGAGAGAGAGAAAATATGGTTTTACGGGCTACTAACCAAAAGACACCTACTCAAAGAAATACACATATTTATATATATACAACACCACAGAATAAATTAGTTCACAGATTAATTAAATCATAGAATGAAAATGAATATTTTAAATGATAAACATCAACAATATTTAAGATACAATATTGAGAAATTGACCCTTCTGTGGATATTGCTCAAAGTCTTCAAGCTTGTGAGGTATCTCCACAACCAAGGATAAATTATTCCACTGATTGGACTCCTATCAATTATTTTATGTTCTTCTTCACACCAGATCATATTTTTAAAAATATTTGTGAGGAAACTAATTGGTATGCATTACAGAATGGGATAAAAAAATTGGCTTTTATTTGAACTTATTGTAATGGACTTTTTTCAATACCAAATTTGACTGATTATTTCAGTGATTAATACATGATCATTATGTTTAATGCATTTCCTCCTTTTCACAGGTGATTATATATCTAGATCAAGATATAAAAGGTAAAACAGAAAGTGATTGGGTTTTTAGAATATATAAATAGAAATACTTGTAACTTTCCCAAACCCTAAGTATTTTTCTTTATGAGGTTAGTTACAGATAGATTAAATTAGTTTCAAAACTTACAAACCACAGAACTCAGTCAAATAGGGATTCCACATTAATGTACTTGCTGGGGCTAAGAGTGAAGTTTATTGTTTCGTTCCTTATATTTTGGTAATGAAACTTTTGGTCTTAACCCTCAAGCATGATATATATACCATATGCATATTACAACATCTTTTATCGATGCTACAGAGAAAATTATTTGATAAAAGACTTGTTTTCACAGTCAAATTTAATACTATCTAAAACTGATGGAAAATTTTTCTAAAATGCCTAACAAGTAGCATTACATTTTTTTTTTAATTTATTTATTTTGAATGTTTCTTATTTCTCTACCATTTATCTAATTCTTATCAAAAGGCAAAATTGCATTTTTACACATTTTTATGAAGATTACAAATGTAGTCAAACCCAACACCACAAGGAAAAAATGATTTCGGTTGAATAATGGTTGAATTCAAGATGGTGATTTGAAAGGGAAATGACTTGAAAAATTGGCTGAATTATAATAAGTTGAATTATACACCATTTATTAGAGGTGATACTGTATATGCAAAAATAAAATTTCAACTTTTGCTACAACTAGCTCTTGCTAAAATTATTTTATGTTCTAGGTGGATGCTGGAAAAATAATCTCATCCCCAACACAGTGTAAATTTTGTAATAATCAAGAATTCTTTAAAAAATAGTTTAAGCACCTGTAAAAATAATTCCATCTACAGAAAAGTTTCACATTTTGTAAATATATACATAATATTATATAATGTTATATATAATCATATACATTTGAGACCCAATACCTTCAATTTAAAAATTACAAAAATCTTTCACATTTTTATTGTTTAATATTTTAAAAAACCCTATATATAGTGATTCCTTGTTATAACAGCCTCTTTTATAACTAATTCCATGATATCATATATCTAAGGCCACAAGTTTTAAGCATTAATTCCTTTGTCCCAAGTGATGTTAAAGAGAGGTTCAAGCGTAACAAGTTTTTTTTAACTTGAGAGCATTATAATTTTAAAAATTCAAAGCAAATGAATATAATTATTTTCAATTTTATAATTATTTTCATCAAATATTATGAGAGAGACCACATTTTTTTTTAATATATTATAACAAAATTGTATTTTCTTTCATAATTTTTCTGTTTCTTATGATGAAAATGTAATATATATTTATTAAAATGATATGCTGATAAATTGTACAAAATACTTTTAAGGATGAAAAATACCAAATTACCAATAACCTATTTTACATTAACAATAGTATATAAACCAAAAATAAAAATTAAAAATATTGTAAAAATGGATTGAAATTAGAAAATATATTTCCATTTCTCAGAGAGAGAGAGGTCACACCCTGTTTGGTTCTACTAGATGCCATGTCTGGTGTTTGCTTTAAATAATCATTTTGTCAATTTAATGATCAAAGGAAATAGTAGCATAGATATTAAAATACCTTAACTCTCCCACAAAGTTTTCCTATAATGAATCTGCTAAGTGAATCTTGTATTTTCAGTATAGAAAAATACTTCCATTAAAAATTGATATAGAAATTTTTCCATAAGAGGGAATTGAAGACAAAAGCTTCCATATCAAAAGAGATGCAGAAATATGTACTGTCTGTTGACCATCTTTGCAATCTAACAGAGTCGCATATAATTATGTATAATTTGTTAAATATGTTATATATAATTTTTGCTTTTATTTATACAGCAGGGATATATTTTTGTTTTTGATTATTAAGAAATTTCCTTAAAACAGAATATAGCCTCATGCTTTTGCCATACAATTGGCTCAAACACTTTCCATTTAAAACATGTCTTTGGGAATTTGAAAAATTCCATTAATCCCATATAGATCACATGCCTTTTGCAGCCTTGGACTAATCTGAGCCATAGCCCAAAATCATTGTTTCCATGTTGGTATTTCCAATTTTTCCCTGGCTTGAGTGTTTGAAGAGTTGGTCAATAAATGACATAGTTTTGTTCCTATTTTGAGAGGAGAGGGTTTTTTTATTTTATGCATTGTATATATATATCAAATCACACCATATAGGTGTATATTCATTTTGATTTTACATTGTAAAAAATTGTATTTGAAAATACAGTAAACTTAAACCTAAACTATGTGGCCTATATAAAGCAAACTAATCAAATTACCATCAGCATTAACACTATGATAATTGTTTTATATAGCAATCAGGATGAAAGACCATCAAATGACTAAGAGTTTTCTGAATTATATTTGAAAACCTCAAACATTTTTCAAATGATGATATGCTCTTTGATTTATGATTGATAGATTTCTGAGTGTCTATGCTGATATTTACCTTAGTATATCAGTTCAAATTTAAAATTTAGTATTATACATAAATTGATGAGGCACAATTTGGATTGTAGATTATAAACACAAGGTAATAAGACCAAATCCAAATAAATAAATAGTGTGTGACGTTTCGGTAACAGCGTTGTTACCATCTTCAGACAAAAGTACTGAAGTCTTTTGTCTGAAGATGGTAACAACGCTGTTACCGAAACGTCACACACTATTTATTTATTTGGATTTGGTCTTATTACCTTGTATTATACATAAAATATTATTTTTAAAAGTCTTTTCATATATCATCATAATTCTAAGGTCTCAATTTCTTAGTCCCAATTGTTTTAACCATGATTATAACAACCTAAAAATATTGATCCCAAATGAAGCTGTTATAGCCAGATTTGACTGCATTAAACTTTAATATAGCCATATGTGTGAAAGGGGGTACCTCTCCTTTCAAAAATATATAATCAAGAGATTTTCTCGATTTCTCTGCACATAACATGTTCAACACCATTCTCTTTTAAAATTGCATTACATACACTAGTGGAAAAGTGTTACATCCAAAAGAAGTTTAAGAAAAACAGTATTTGGCTCAAATTATCTTGTGTCATCTAATGAACTTTATATATTTTGGAGGCCAAATTTCTAAAAATAGTTGAAATTACTTTCGTTAAAATAAAATAATTGGGTTTAGGTTATGGGCTATTTATTCATGCCACATATTCTTCCAATTCTTTCTGGGTGTAACAATTCCTATATTTACACTAGTGTATATATAGTGAGATCTTTCAACAGAAGTCACTTTTACAAGTAACCACCTTCATAGAGTAGTCAAATGCTAAAATGACCAAATTTTCTATTAACATGTTTATCAAGCCGCACCACCCCTAAAAAATTAGACAGTGGTTACAGATATTCACTCCACACATTACATATTGAACACATTTTTCAGGATGGACAATATCAACTTTTTAACAAACTTGTAAAATTTAGCTAGATATTTTCCGTCTCTTACCCTTTGTTTTCATCTGTTTTTGGGATGGATCCTTTCAAAAAAGGTCACCTTTTGTAATGGCGCCTCCCTTGAACTAACCTTTAACAGGTTACTGTATATATTTGTATATATTTCAGTAAATGCTCACTTTAATGAACTCAAAATTGTTTATGAAACTATACCATGATTTATTTCAAATTGAAAATGATTATAATTAACAATTTTTTGCAGGACTAGTTTTCTTGAAGTAAAAAACTAATTTCATACCTACTTAAAATAAATACTTTTATTTTGTTATATATCAACTTCACTAATAAGGCGAAATAACAGATGCTGATATAGTAAGTATTTATCATCATCCAAGGGAAAGATGACCATGCCATGGAAAAAACTTCTTTTAAATTATTTGTCTAATTCTATGAAATATATACTGTTACACTGTATTTTGAAGTTAATGTTAGGCAAAATGTTTTATCCAACATGTCTGGGCTTTAATGAAGCCAGAAAAGTTGTCATGAAATGTTGTTGAATTTATTTTTATAACAAACTGTTTCTTCAACACTCTTGATATGGGTTAAAAGACAATTAATATATAACTGCTGTGATGATAGGATAATGTGAGATCAGAGGGTAAAAGCAAAAGATGGTGTGACCATTCCTACAGATTTTGGGGATCAATCAAAATGATGACCAGAGAGGCCCATGTATTCACCCTTTTTAAAAATATATACATTAAAGAGCACAATATTGTTGAAGAGCCATAACATGGTTTCAAATAGTTGAATAAACAACTATGAGATAAACCATATTTGATTTGATATTAAATCTTTGTTTGTTAAAATAGCATTTTCAAACACTTGACATCTCTGATGGTAATCAAAAGTCCCCTTTATTTTTAATATTTCTCCCTTTTTAGAAACTATTTATATAAGACACTAAAATTTCCCCCAAGTAAATTTTTTATAGTAAGTTTTGGAATTTAGAATAGCAGTCATATCATTAAACACATTTTGCAAGTTGGATCTATAAGTGAGTTGAAAATGATTTTCTTCAATTTTTTTATACCTATCAAAAGCAATTTTGAAAAAGCTCAATTGAAGCTAGATTTGAATGACCTGATATTTGAACTGTATAGAGAATGCAGCAACTTAATATTTTAAATACATTGAAATATTGATTTCTTTGTTTATATTTTCATTGTTTTTTAAAAATGTCTTGACAATGTTCCCAATACATGTTTGAAATATGAGATCATTCAAAACTTAGCTTAGAGTAAGCTTTACCAAAATAGATTTCCTTGAAAAGGTCGACAGCAGTTCACCAAAGGGTTTGAACGAAGTAAAAAAGGATTGTGAAGAAAATACATTTTGAACACATTTTATTAAAAATTTAAAAGTTATATATATATTTATATATATTTTCATATCAGACTTATCTTTAAATAATCTTTGAGATTATCATTTGAATGAAATTTTTGGCATGTTTTAGAGACAAAATATAATACAGTGGTACCTCGGTTTGCAAGCATAATTCATTCCAGAGGCATGCTTGTTTCCAAAATACTTGAGTGGAAAGCAAAATTTCTCATTTATAATTTTTGAAACCCCAACAATTCAGCATTTCATAATTATTAATATACTATTAATCAGTTGATGTTAGGAAAATCCCACAGATATTTTTGAACTATATACAATTATTTATATTGATAAAATTACCGCAACATTTGATTTGGATCTTATTAGAATCTTATGATAGATCCTATGGGATACTGAAGTTAATAAACATTAGTGATAATAAAATATCAAATGAACAAAAATAATTGATAAATTATAGTGTGATATCTGAAGCAATGTGTTGAAAAGAAAGGCAAAGAACTATAATGTTTTTTTTTTTTGCTTATCCCTAGTACACATGGTACAGGCCATGATAATCATGGTGGGTATTTAGCGGCTGCTTTTACTGTAAGCGCACCACATGTCTACACATGTGAAAAGCAGTTCGACTTTGCACTTACAAATGTGCCAGAGCCCCGTTTGGTTACTTGCACTCGCTGGTGGGGTTGGACTTTTGCAAGAATCGGGGGCCATTGGAGCATTTTTTTAACAGAAAAAAGTGTCCAATGCGGGAATCGAACCCGGGTCGTAGTGGTCGAAAACCAAACGGTTTAACCAGCCTTCCACCAACCCCCCCCCCCCTAATGTACATTATGCATAGGCATGGAGATGATAATATGTATTCTTTTTATATATAGTTTTTAAAGCAAAATGCATTCAAGTGTACAGGTCAGAATGTTTTAATTTTTTAATATGAAAAATATAATGCATAAACAAACTGCAATTTTCATTACATTAAGATTATTTGAAAATAAGTCTTATTTTTATATATCTATATATTATGGATATTGCTCTATATTCAGATTTAAGATTGTTGTTGGTTGGTGGAAAAGGACATGTATGGATTGTTTTAAAATGTATATGACATTTTACTCATGATATCGGCATATAAGACCATTACCTTCTCATAGATTAAATTCTGAGTGACAGTATCACCTTCTAGTTGCATCTCATTTGATGCAGGCAATGCTTTGAAATGCAACTTCATTTGCTACATCAAATTCCTTACTTATTTTTCTTCAATATTATGCAAATAGTAATGTATACTTCTTGAAATTCTAACAATATATCAATCTCCCACATACCTCATTCATTCTTTTCAATCATTATCCTTTTAGCCTCCATCTCAATAATATCCTTCTTCCTACCCAATTTCTCTTAACATATTTCTTGACAAGGCCCGTTTTTCAGTAATTAGTGGAATTTTGGTATCAAGATAGTAATTGTCAACACTTTAAAATCTAAAAATAATAATAGTTTAAAAAAATCTAATTACTATAAGACCAAATCCAAATAAATAAATAATGTGGTGTTTTGTAACAATGTTGTTACCATCATCAGACAAAAGTTCTGAATGTCAAAATATTTATATATATATTGCAAAAAGCTCATATTCCAAATTACTCGTATTCCAAGGTACCACTTTATTATCAAAAAGAATAACAATTTAATAGTGAACGAATTGCAAAATATAAAATAAATCTAAACAAGTAAAATATTTTAAATGTATTTCACCAACAGCATTATTACCATCATTACATCACATTAACCTGCTTTAACGTTTGCAATAATGCCACTGCTGAAATGCCAAAGTTTATTTATTTGAATTTGCCATGTTAACTTTTATATATTCACATTAATAATCTAAGCTATTTAAAAAAATGTACAGACATTTTTCACAAACTACTCTGTTTTTTGAGCCTGTATAAAATAGTTCTTATTTACATTATTGTAAAATATGTATATATAAAAATAAAAGAGCAAAAAGACCATATCCAAATAAGTAATCAGATGTTTCTTTAACAGCATTGTTACAAGCATTGTGGAATAAATATTCTAGTCTGATAATGCCAACAATGACTTTACTGAAATATCATATATAGATTATAGAGAATTCCATTATTGTAGGTTGGGTTATGATTAATTGGAGATAGATTTATCAGCCTTTAAAAATTTATCGACCTAAGTGTTGGTGGCCTTTTGTCACCCTTTTTAAGGTGTAAAGTTTTAAACAAAGGTTGACTTTGGACAATCTAGTATTTTTTTACATATATACTTAAAGAAAAATGTATAGCGAGACAATTCAAAATTAAATATAAAATATAATTTTGAAGTATATACATAGATAAAACTGATGAATGATTGTATATTTGTACATATTTACATGCTTCAATAGTTTTATCTATCTATATTCATTATTTTATATTTTACTAAGCCTCACTACACATTTTATTTATGTACATTTGTTGAAAACTTACTAGAAAAGCAAAGTCAAACTTATTTTAAAGATTCCCACCTTATAATGAGTTACAGTGGGGATGCAAAAAAGTCTGACAAACTTTTTGGTGGTTGAGGAATCTTTATCTCCAATTATATCAAGATTACTTATTTGTTTTGGTCTATTTCTATTTTAGTGTATAAAAAAAGACAATTTCCCAAATATATAAAGATGTATTACAAAGGCATTTTTCTTGCTGGAACTTTTTCATTTTTCAAGTTTACAAAACTAATACTCACGTTATATTTTTGAACACCTTATGAGCTTAATTTTTTCTTTACTGAATACTACCAAGCAGTAAATATCTTTGAAATATTATTAGTCCAATGTTTTTATTGATATTTATTTTGATTTTGAAAATGGTGTTATATGCTGGTGGTATGTTAAATAAATATGGTCTATTCTCTTTTGTGTTTTTCAGCTCAATATATCCAATTCACCTAATATCACCTATCGGCGATTAAATCTTGGCCTTTTACCCATGAGTTTCAACATTTTTATCATTGGGAGGATCAAAATAACATTTGACGATTAAAATGCATATATATTTCATGTTCAATTTATATTTATAAAAGAAACCTAATGATATAACTTTAATTTTTTTATTTTATAAATTAAAACAAAAAATTTGAAAGGTTCAATAAAAATCACCAAAATTGCTTATCAATAAATAATTAAAAACACAAGGTAATAACACCAAATTTAAATTAAAAATAGTTTGCGACATTTGGTAACAGTGTTGTGACCATCCACACAAAAGTATTGAATGAGATAAAATATCTACTTGATGTAACCCATATTCCTGGAATGTACTAAAGTTGACAGCTATCCATGTTAGTTTTTAGATTTCACATCGAATGGTGGCAGCAGACATCCAGTTTATCAGATGTTGCCTGGCTGATTTGTACCTGGAAATATTTTCCGGGTATAAGGGGTAAATATGCTTATTCCTAGGAGGGTAGCTGTTTTGTAGCTTTGTAGGTTGAACATATGAAGAGAAGGTGGAAGATATATTTGGTCTTCCTGGTGGCAATGTGGGCAGTTGAGGTCATCTTTTGAAATTTTTCAGCATTGGCTTTAACCAAGCCATGTCCTCTGAGGATTGTAGAGATGGTACCAAACATTTTTATTTTGAGTAGTATCGCAATGACAATGTATAGGAATGCAGCTATTATTTTGAGGTTTCTTGTGGAGTCTTCTTCTTTCTTATCTCCACTCAATCATATTAGGGTGTCAAGCTTGTAATGGATGATTCAATAGTCAATATTGTGTTTTGGGGTTGCAGGTTGAGAATTGCACTTAGTACATAGTGGGAAAACCTTGCAACCATTCTGGAAAGTCATTGTCCATAGATGACCAGACTTAAATCTGTAAATCAAAGACTGTTGTTCTCTTGGGAGGACAGAACCAGTGTTTATCCCTCCTGCTCTGTACCAGTCATGTGCAGCATTAGATTTCCATTCCTGCAAGCATTGGGTTTTGATGGTACGGAGGAGGCCTCTTTCGCCTAGTTGGGTGGTAAATATCCTGGCTTCAGGTAGGCCAAGGGCTCCAGCCTTTGCCAGAGAGTCTACCAGCTCATTTCCAGGAATTCCAATGTGAGCTGGAAGCCATTGCACTGTGACAGAGCTGTTGGCGGGGCGTCGGTTTACAGACTTAGCGATGCTCTTGAGAAGAGGTTCTTGACTGGAGAAGCATTTTGAAGGGTATAAATGGCTGCTCTTGAGTCGGAGTATATTATTATATTGCTTGATGAGTTTATGTTGATGTCTTTTAGAGCTGTATCTATTGCAGAGAGTTCCGATTTATAAACTGAAAGGTGTCTAGGGTAGAAAGCAATTCCACTGCCAGACAGTCCAGTTTCAAGTTGGCTACCGTCAGTGTAAATTGTGATGTCGAAGAGGGAGCTATTTTCCTCAATGATTCGGACGCCAAGAGCTTTAAGTAATTCTGGCTGTCTTGTGGAGTGATATGTGGCATAGAGTTCATTCCAAAGTAGGAGGGAATACTGCTTGCTATGGGCTTGAACAAACTTTTCGATAGAGTGGAAAAAGATAGTGGCAGGTTGGAGTGAGTTGCTGCCTTGGCTAATTGATCCGCTTGCTAATTGCCTTCTTTTCTGCTGTTGCCTATAACCCAAAAAAAACCTGTACATTTATATAGTCAAAATTGTGAACTATCTCTTGTATGAGTCAGGTTTTCAAGAGTTAATAGGTTACAAATAATGTGGAGGGCTGCATGGCATTCAGAAGCAATTGCTGTTAATTGCATTGGCATGAGCTGGATATATCTGGTTGCGTAGAAAAATAGCTAGTAATTCTGCCTGGAAGGAGGTGCAGTGATTATGGAGCTTTTAAGTGTATTGAGGTGTAGGGAGGTGGCAAAATAACTGCGGCATCTACACCATTGGGTGGCTGCAATCCATCATCCTATATTATGGTGCATTTTTTGGAGACAACTTTGAAAACTAAAGAGCCTTTATGGGATGAAATAGGGACTGCTCAAGGTCCTGGGCTTCCTTCAAAAGGACCATCTTTTAAAGCTCTCTTGTATGACAGATGTGCTTTGATTTAAATGGAGAACCACCAGTAAGTGAAATAATTGGAATTGTGGAGGTACAGGGCCCCTTTTAATAAGAATTTTAGCGATTTGTTTTGCAGCCTAGATAATTTTCAGATGATGTTAGTGTCAAACATTCAAGCCACAGAGCAGGGAGAATTACCATCTTGATTAATTTCTGGCTGAGCTCTAACTGGGTCCATATTGTTCCCTAATTGTGCTAATTAATCGAGGACACATTAATTTGTTTCTATTGAAAAGGTTCTCCATGTGGCAAACGAGAGTGTATGTAGTGTTGAAAGTTATGCCCAAAATTTTAATATGGTTGTCTATTAAAATAGGTTTGTCGAGGAATTATTTTTTAGTAACTAAAGCATTTGGATTTCCAAAGAAAGAGGCAAGCCTGAGTCTTCTTAGGATTGAAGGCTAATTCTTGTCCTTGCCCCATATGCTGAACTGTTGGAGAAATTTGTTAATCTCCTTTGTTGGTAGTCTCTCTCTCTCTCTATGGAAATCTCTGAATTTTCTATTCAGGTGAAATTTTCTGTGAAACAAATGATTTCGGAATTTTGGAAGGAAAAGAGCTTTCTTGGCTACAATGTTGAAAGAGAGGTGACGCCCCTTGTACAACTCCCAGGACAGTTTGCATGGTGAGGGTGAGATCCCATGCATGATAATTCACCGTTCTTGTGTCGGAGAAAGCTTGTAGATAGTTGTATAAGCTCTTCTGGAGAGGTGAGATTCTGGATGCCTTGGATGATGGTATATGTTTGAAAAGTATCAAAGGTAGGGGGGGAGGCTGTTGTCCAAGCTTAAGGCTTCTGTTAGTGCTGACGGCCATGGTTGATAAAATTGTTAACTAAGTCATGGGCTCCTTCCACAAACGCCCGGGGACAAAGCCAAATTACATGGATGAGAATTAGCCATGCTGATCTGTTAGCCATTGCAACCTTACTAGAATCTATCGTTCAAAGACTTTAGCTAAGATATTGATAATAGTGATTGGACGATACTTGTCCAGTGGATTGGATGAGGCAGAGTTCTGTTTGAGGATGAGAACCAGTAGTCCAGCTTTCCATTGGTTTAGAAGTATATGAGGTCTAGGCATTTGGTAGTGAATAGGAGTTCAGGCAGTACTGGTCTATCAAGGAATAGACACCTTTTACTCTAAGCCTGTCATTTTTAGTCATTGTAAAGGCAGGTTCTTGGTTGAAGGTTGGTAGCCAATCCACTGTTGGTTAGGGCACAGTTCGATCGGTTGGAAGTAGTACTGAAGTACCTCTAGGCAGTCTTCCTCTGGGGATAGTGGGGTGCTGTCTTTGTTTTGAGCAGAGATGGCCCCAGAAAGCTTCTCCAGCCTCTATTGGTGAATGGAGCGCCATGTGGCTGAGGAGGCCTTTTGGCACAGTGATAGTCAGGTAATTGCTTTGTCTGCCTTACATGTGCTTTGAGTTTATAAGCCGCAACATTAGAAAATTATCTCTTGTAAACTTCAGTCAAAATGAAAGGAACTATGTTGGCGTTATAAGGGGAGGAAAGACGCCCCATGCTCTGGTCAATTCTGGTGCTTCTTATTCTATCTTGTTCAGAAGGTCTAGACTTAAATTGAGAAAAATAATGTTACTGAAACTATACCTCAGCCTAAGAGTGGCCAACAGTAATCTGAAAAACTGGAACTAAATGGACTTCAAGAAAAGTTTGATTGCGTTTTGTAGGACTGTAGATATGACATTATTTTTGAATAGGACTTTTGATATTGTCTAGATCGATGATTGACTCTTCTAAAGATGGAATGTTTATTGACAATGCCTTATCAAAGATGCACCAAAGATCTATTCACCTTTCTACTAGGAATTGGAATACAGAATCGAGTCCCCCCTCTATCCAGCTAATTGAAGTAACAAGTCGCGACATTTCAAATGATGCAATTGTGTTAATCATCTTCTGTCATTTCTGAACAAAAAGGATGTCTACCGGCTCTCAAGAATCAATGGAACTTTAAACTGCTTATGGAGAGCCAGATTTTATTCAACCATGAACCTCCAATCAAGGTAATGGTATATAGACGTAGATTAATCAGATTATTAGAAAACAGCTTTCATAACCTCAGATGGACTGCACGAGTTCAAGGCAATTCCATTTGGGTTTTGCAATGCTCCAGCTACTTTTGAATGAATGATGGACAATTTTTGAAGGGTCTTAAAAGGGCCATTTGATTGTGTTACCTTGATAACATCATCGTGTTTTCATATGATTTGAATATCATCTAAGATGTCCTCAACTTGTATAGAATTTTATTAAGAAAGATAGTTTAGATCTTAAATCCAAAATGCAAGTTTGGTGCAAAAACTGTCACCCTCTTTTGACATGAGATGTGAGTAAAAATAGAATTAGTTCCTAATAAAAGAAAATAAGACCTAATCCAAATAATTATTATTTGGATTAGGTCTTATTTTCTTTTATTATAATCTATTATCCAAATTGTGCTTTATCATTTTTGATAGAATTAGTTCCGATTCAGAAAAAAATTGAGAAGTCCACGACTTTACTATGCCAATATTATATATATATGGTAATTTAAACCAACAACCCCATATTGTATATAACTTATAACAAGATTTTAATGTTGTATAGTAGAAACACATCTGTAAATGGTTATATGCATGATTGACATGTGTCATTACATCATCATATGTAATGTAATTTGTACAAACTGAGGATAATAAATAAAACTCTGTAATAGATTAAGAGTTGAGCTGGAGAGATAGAAGTCAAACACGTCTAAATTCGAGATAGATGGAAGCCACAAAGCAACATCTAAAGATAGATTGGAAGCTGTCAGGACGGCGCCAGTAGAATGTCATCAGACGACCCACACTCTTCACATCTGGTGACATGCAAAACCCCCTTTCTCAGAAACGGTATATAAAGCCCCGTCCTAGCTAAAAATACAGTTAGTTTAGCATCTGCGTCAGCTCACGTCGGTTGTACCTCAGGTCCATCTCAACCATCATGTAGGCCAGTAAGAAACTTCTATCTCCCCATCTTTCACTCCTAGCTCAACTTTTATCTGTTCAGGAAACTTTCTTAGTGCAACTGTGTCTTCGTTTTTTGTGTATGGACATTCCCAAGCTTTCCACTCTGCCTCGACCACGACTGCCTGTACTTTGTGAGAACTGTAAAAGGTCTTCCAAGGTGCAGAGAGGTACTGGAAAACCCCCCATCCTGAGTGTTCCTCTCGGTCAACACAGTATAGCGAGAGTTAACACTTCATCATCACAAAGTTAGTCAACAGGATTCTACAAGAGGCTACCAGACCACACCACATTTATAGCCGACAGGATGACCAAAACGAAGAATGACACAACTAAGAAGGTGAGAAGCCTGTTCAGATAGAAGCGAGAAAGAGCAAAGATGGAGGAACAAACCGGCCATTCCAACAAAACGACCAAGCATTCTTCCCCCAACAAGAGGTATTTACAGAAGAAACGTCGTCCCAAGGGACCTCCGCAGTGCCGCTAACACAGATTGCCAACGCCAGGAGCAAGCAAGCTGACCACACCCAATGACACAGTCGAAATTCCCGCAAGTCATGGAAATCGAGGAGCAGAATGACGCAAACTCTGTGACAAGTTCTCCACCTTCGACCTGACAACGATACAATGTTCAAAGCGACAAGCTGCAATCAACTTTACAGAAGTTACAAGCTTCTACAAGCCTTACATGGAGTGCTTTCCACGTCAGCAGGACAACTAAAGACCAAGTTTCCTGACTGAACAATCATCACACAATTGTAAGTTTTTTAAAAACTACCTAACTTTATCCTCAAGTTCACAACTTGATTCCCCATAAATTTTGTATTTATATTTTCACTTTAAGCATTTTAAAATCAATTTTTACCTTTTTTTTTATATCATTTTTTATTCAATTTTTAAAACTTTCACACTCTCATTTATCATTTTTACTTTATTTTAATCAAATTATAAATTTTAATTTATCATTTTCAATTTTATTATTAAAAACTTCAATCACACAATTTTACCAATTTACTAATTTTACATGTCTTTCCAAAATTTACCTAAAAAATGGTACTATCCAAATCTACAACTTAAAAAAAATCATTATTTTTATATTAAAAAACAAAATTGTCATCATATCATAATTCAAAACTTATTTTTGTTTTTACAAAATTTCTAATTCATCATAATTCTAAACCTTTTTTTTTTGTTTTTCATATCTTATTTTCATACCAAAATAGCAATATCTTAATCAAATGCTCAAATGTTAAAATCATTCTCATATTTACCATTTTATGTAAACGCATCATTTTAAAATATTCTTGTCACTATCACAACATTGTCCTTTTACAAGGATCATTTTCACGCTACCATAATCAACGATTTAAAATATATAAATTAACATAGGTGAAACACATTTTCTTTTTCAAATTAAAAAAAAAATCGAGACAATCTCTTCAAAATCACCACTAGAAAAATAACTGTCATTCCCCAAAACAAGTTAATATTCGAGGATAAATACACTCCCTCGTACCTTCCTTTTACATGCATAATTAATCAACCATACATCTCTCTCAACAAACGTTACATCCCCTCACATCATTTTCTACAATTGGCAACAATTTAGCGCACGACTTAGCAACAAAACCCATTTCGAGCCACACAAGCTCCATATCGTCGCAACAAAATTTCGCACTAAACGTGCCACATTCACTAACAATATAAAAACTTCTCGATATGTGTTTGTACAACCGCCACCCACGACTAGTAAATTTGTTATTCATGGTGAAACAGGTTATATTTTGTACCAAACAACTACTTCACGAGACACCTTTTTATTCACATTTTTCACTTCATGTCACAGTGCCACACCACAAAACTTTTTCACTTTTAAGGCCAAAGACGCCTTCATGCCTGTGACATCTCACCCCAAAGCGTGTCCATGTCGAAAGTCGCACTTTCACCACACATCTAAACCTGACATCACCAAATAACATTTTTACTAAGTCTAAACAACTTCGAAACACAACCACTTACGAACATCGAGAAAACTATGTTTTCAAATAGGCAAGAAATATGCCAAACTCAACAAAAGAAGAGAGAGAAAGTCAGTTTCAAGTAAATCTCAAACATAACAAACAATCCCACATGTGTGACCATCCCAGAAATAGAACCCGGCCATTTCCGTGAAAAACAGGAGGAGTGACCCCCAGTAAGAGGATCCCCGAATCTATTTCAGTTATATGTCCCCTCAAGGCAGATGTAAATGACCGCTATTTTCATTCATGATCACCATTTTTTTAAACACATGTTTCACACTAACCATTTAGGTTTTCTTACACATCTCACCAACGCCTTAATCACAACACAACATACATTAAACATTTTACATGTTAATTGATATCACCAATTAAAACAATTTGGTTAAGTCTTATATAGACTTTATGACGCAAAAGAGAAATCATTCTCTACATATCAGCATTTTGGACAAATTAAAATGTCATTTCACGTATTCCCAGTTTCAGAGAGCCAAAAACACCGATGTTTACCAATGGGATATGATCTAGTTACACACCACAGTTGTAACTTTTCTTCAAAAGAGACAATTTTTGTTCAATTTTCCACTACCCATCATTTATCCAATCATTAATAACCTTTAATATATTACATTCAAATTTTTGTATAAAATCTTTAAATTTTAATTATTTAATTTTTTAACTTTCAATTATATAATCAAATTTTTAATACAACATTATTTAAAAAAAAAAAAACTTTAATCAAATTTACTTTTATTTTTCATAATATTATTTTAGTATTGAAAAACATTGTTTGTTTTCCAATAATCATTTTTAATTCATTATTATATCTTTTATATATTACATGTTTAATTTTGTCCACTTACACTTTTTACCCGCAATCATATTTCGATATTTTTATTCACTATCTATATATATAAAAATGAATGATGTGTGTGTGTCTGTTTGTTTGTTTGTTTGTCCTTTATGCCTGACCAAACCACTCATTGGATCGCCATGAAACTTTGGGAAGTTATTTAGTATAGTACTGGGAAGGTTTCTAGCAAATAAAATTTTTAAAATAACTTTTCGCCTAGATATAATCAAGATAAATATTCTAATTTATCTGTTATAATTCAACAATCTGCTCTAAATATTATCATGATGATACGATGATTAGGTAATGTAGAAAATTAGGAAAGACAAATTCAGGATGACACGGCAATTTATTTGAGACAAGAATAATGATACAATTCAAAGGCAAGATACTATTCCTTTAACTTCCAATTACCGAGGGAACCAATTAATATTGATTTTATTCAACTTATCGAGTATTTTTCAAGGGACCGGGAAAAAAATGTTCACTTATCGAGAGATTCGTTAAACAAACCTTTACTCGGGTAAAACCCGGGCGAAGCCCAGTACATCCATACAAGAATAATGATACAATTCCAAGGCAAGATACTATTCCTTTAACTTCCAATTACCGAGGGAACCAATTAATATTGATTTTATTCAACTTATCGAGTATTTTTCAAGGGACCGGGAAAAAATGTTCACTTTATCGAGAGATTCGTTAGACAAACTTTTACTCGGGTAAAACCCGGGCGAAGCCGGGTACGTCCGCTAGTATTTTATATTTGTTTAAATAGCTTTATTATATGACATTGTTCATCATCAACTATCGGGCATCAACAGCATAGTTTTCAACAATCATATTCTTTAACCAATTCCCTATATTTTCATCACTATCTTTTCAGTCATTGCTTCACTTCATTGTATAAAAAACGACAGCACTGCTTGACAATTTTTTTTTTATTCGTAATTTTAAACAAACTCTTTGAACACAGTTCCCCAGATTTACAAATCCCAACTTCTGGCCTGAACACGCTTCAAGAGTTTATTTCATTTCATCCGCAGAGCACATCACCAACGCATGCACAAAGCGTTCACTTTTTTCAACTTTCAATTTTTTTTTTCACCTCTAGCTGACCACAATCAACCTATGATTTTGAGTCAAGTCAGATCACCTACTGTCGCTACAATTCTACTTATCGCATGGCTCTACCACCCTTTCAATCATATTAATTCTTTTTTTCAACAACTTTTCAACCCAATAACCTAAAATTGTAACAAAACACTGTAACCCTTATATAGGATCGCAAGTGAAACATTGCCTAGGAAGACGCTCAAGTCTATTTCCTCGCTTTGCACCTGGATCTAAGTATTTGGTTTACATGTGCACTCCTTACATTTCATATTCTTCAACTACTAACCCTTTCCAACGCCCGCTAATGTTCTCTTAGAATGTGAATTTTTATGTCATCATGTTATTTTAATATTTTTTTTTAAATCAAACAAAAAGTCATTTTTATTTCACTTTTCATATATCCAAACAAATCATCTTGTTATAGCCCTTTTTAACCCTCACAGTTTAAATTAATTAAAATAAATTTAATTACTTACCTGTGTTAGAGAGGCTTTACCCGCTTAAACCCGGATAAACCCTTTCACTCCCGGGCCCATCTATGGTAATTTAAACCAACAACCCCATATTGTATATAACTTATAACAATATTTTAATGTTGTATAGTAGAAACACATCTGTAAATGGTTATATGCATGATTGACATGTCATTACATCATCATATGTAATGTAATTTGTACAAACTGAGGATAATAAATAAAACTCTGTAATAGATTAAGAGTTGAGCTAGAGAGATAGAAGTCAAACACGTCTAAATTCGAGATAGATGGAAGCCACAAAGCAACATCTAAAGATAGATTGGAAGCTGTCAGGACGGCGCCAGTAGAATGTCATCAGACGACCCACACTCTTCACATCTGGTGACATGCAAAACCCCCTTTCTCAGAAACGGTATATAAAGCCCTGTCCTAGCTAAAAATACAGTTAGTTTAGCATCTGCGTCAGCTCACGTCGGTTGTACCTCAGGTCCATCTCAACCATCATGTAGACCAGTAAGAAACTTCTATCTCCCCATCTTTCGCTCCTAGCTCAACTTTTATCTGTTCACGGAACTTTCTTATTACAACTGTGTCTTCGTTTTTTTGTGTATGGACTTTCCCAAGCTTTCCACTCTGCCTCGACCACGACTGCCTGTACTTTGTGAGAACTGTAAAAGGTCTTCCAAGGTGCAGAGAGGTACTGGAAAACTCCCCATCCTGACTGTTCCTCTCGGTCAACACAGTATAGCGAGAGTCAACAATTCATCATCACAAAGTTAGTCGACAGGATTCTACAAGAGGCTACCAGACCACACCACATATATCTATAGTGGAGATATAGAAGATATTTCAAGCTTAATGACATTCTAAATTTTGGCGAGGAACTGATAAAACCAAGCCCTTAGAATATTCGCTAAACAATTGCCTCACTCGAGTCCATGGTCCTTCCCGTAATATTGGTCAAGAGGCGAGATGGAAAGTACAGATTCTGCTTGGGCTACAGAAAATTGAATGATGTTACAGTGATGGATGTTTACCCAATTCCCAGAATTGATGAAGTATTGGATACACTTCAAGGATCCAAATACTTTTCAGCAATAGACCTTAAATCAGGATATTGGCAAGGAGAGGTTGAGGAGAAAGATAAGGAAAAGACAGCCTTTACTACAGAACATGGCATATATGAGTTCAATGTAATGTACTTTGATCTATGCAACGCCCCTGCTACCTTTGAGAGGAACTTGGAAAATATGCTTGGTAATCATAGATGGTAAATTTGTTTCTGTTATCTTGATGATGTAATCATATATAGCTCGGATTTTTTAACACATCTCAAAGGAATAGAACCTGTTTTAAGATGTTTTGGCGAGGCTAATTTAAAATTGAACAAAAAAATGCCAATTTGCTTTAGAAGAACTGGAGATTCTTGGCCATATAACCAGCCAATATGGTATACAACTGGCGAAGCATAATATCAAGGCTATTAGAGATTTTCCTCCGCCCAAAAAGATAAAAGAAGTTCAATCATTTTAGGAATGTGCTCATATTATAGAAAATTTATCAAAGGGTTTTCTAAAATTGCTGATCCAATAATCAATTGTATAAAATGAATATGCCTTTTACCTGGACAGAATATCAAAAAAAGCATTTCAAACCCTTAAAGTAGCATTGAAAAAAACCCAATCTTAGGGAACTTTGATCCAAATGCAACTACTTATATTCAGTATTGACGCGTCTAACATCAACCTGAATGCAACATTAGTCCAAAAGTTCGGCGATAGAGAAAAGGCGATCTCACATTTGAGTCGAACACTGAGAAAACCTGAGCAAAATTATTCTACTACTGAAAAAGAATGCCTAGCTGTTGTGTGGTCAATGTCCAAGCTACGACCCTGCCTATATGGAAGGCACTTCAAATCGTAACTGATCATCATGCACTATGCTGGCTTAAGAATTTGAAAGATCCAACCCTGTTCGATTAGCACGAAGAGCACTGAATATTCAGGAATATAATTTCGAAATTACACATAAATCGGGAAAAAACATCAGGACGCTGATGATTTATCTAGAAGGCCCTTACCGAGATTATGAAAGTCTATTTCTGAATCAAATAATAGATGAAAAGGATGACTTTATTGAGAATATTAAGGAGAACCTTAGTGGAAACAAGGGCTCAATTACACAGAACTTTAAAGAAGAAAATGGGTATCTCTACAAGAAAAATCCAAATCCTGAGGGCATGGTTGCTGGTAGTGCCGAAAAAAGAAAGAAAGAAATCATGAGTGAATACTACTACCATATGCTGAATGGCCATCTGGGCGTCGCCAGAAACCACATACCGATTGAAGAATAAATATTATTGGCCTTCCATGCTGAAAGATGTTTCCGAATTTGTAAAGACGTGCCATCTTTGCCAAACTCAGAAAGGTTCAAATCACTTGCCTTCTGGACTTTTACAACCTATTCCCCTAGCTAACTACCCTTTTGATAGAATCGGTATTGACTTTGTTGGCCCCTTGCCATTGACGAAAAGAAGAAGGAAATGGATAATTGTGTTGATGGATTATTATACCAAGTATGCTGAAACAAAGGCAGTATCTGAAGCAACAGTGAAAGAAATCTATATGTTTAATCAAACATATTATTTTTACTAATTCATGGGCGCAGAGATTTCTTATTAGCGATAGAAGCTCACAATTCACTAGCAATTTGATGAAGGAGGTCAGGTGGACAGTAACATGGATGATTACAACGAATATATAGAAATATACTTAGATAAAATAGCAAGGACAAGACAAGTAGTCGTTAACAACACAGAGAAGACCCAGGAGAGAATAAAAATATATAATGACAAAAAAACACAATGAGAAAATCTATGAACCAGGACATTTGATGGTAGTTTGGACACCAGTCAGGAAAATCAGAAAATGTGAAAAACTATTGAAAAAATATTTTTGCCCATATCGAATATTAAAGAAACTGTCCAATGTAAATTATTTAGTTGAGGCGAAATATATTCCTGTCCAAATCCCATTGATTGTCCATGTCTCAAGACTCAAACCCTATTTTGAAAGAATTGATCAGGTCACTCACAAGGACGTGACAACCTCTGGAGAGAGAGAAATGTTGAATCATGGCTAACTCACTTATTTTATTTTAATTTGTAATATTATTTTTCATATATTTTAAATTCAAATTTATAATTTATATTTGTTTATTTTATTAAACAGAATATATATATATCATAATTTAAACGAAGCTATATAAGTTAATGCTCCTTATTTAGGCTCGTACCATATTAATAACCATTAACTCTGTCCCATCTGCCTTCACCACATATTTCGTATAATTAATTATAACTTTATTAATATAACTTAAATCTTTAATATGTTTGTACCATAGGACAGGCCATAGTTAAATTAGTATAAATCCATATAAATTGTAACATTATTGATTATATTTAACCACTCTATTGCTCTAAAATATCACAATCTGTCTTATGTAAGTAATAAAGTATGGCGCCTTTCCAGTCGTCTCAAGTTTGCCACCGGACACCAGGGGAGGGAAGGATGACCCACATAAGTCACTGACCAATGAGGATCAATCCCTGGGTATCCGGCAGAGGAAGAAAAAAGGACGTTTGTTCGGCTGTTGACAGTTAGTTAGGTTCGGCTGGGATTTCTGACATGCACGCTCAGTATTAGGTCCGTTATCATCTCACGACGGCCCCCGCGACCAGGCTGGACGCCGAGCTTTCCTATGATAGTGTTCAGCTTTCCCCCATCTGTCTTATGTAAGTAATAAAGTATGGAGCCTTTCCAGTCGTCTCAAGTTGCCACCGGAACCCAGGGGAGGGGAGGATGACCCACATAAGTCCCTGACCAATGAGGATCAATCCCTGGGTATCCGGGCAGAGGAAGAAAAAGGGGCGTTTGTCCAGCTGTTGACAGTTTGTTAGGTTCGGCTGGAATTTCTGACATGCACGCTCAGGATTAAGTCCGTTATCATCTCACGACGGCCCCCGCGACTTCAGGCTGGACGCCGAGCTTTCCTATGATAGTCTTCAACTTTTCCCCGGTCTGGTGCCACTTGAGACGTCCTGGAAAAGCGCCTTTTGATCCCAAATTTTGTCCTTACTGTCCTGTGCGGACTTCCCATTCTGCACGCCTTGCCACTCAACCCCGACTGCTTCCAACTCACTTGTTGGCTTACCCGGATTTACGACAGTAGACCCATATAAGTCGACAGGATATTGATGGTGGACAGTAGACAAAGGACTATGGACGAAGAGGAGGAACGCTACGTGGACGCTTCTGAGGTGCCCGCCACTTCGGCCCAGTGTGGACCCCTTGGTAGACTGACTACCGAGGCCCTCCAAGAAGTGACGATGCCACGTGCCTAGCCCCCCTATGACTCCTTACGACCTCTATCCGGCGGAAAATTTCTTCCAGCAAACTGTAAGCTGTGCGGAACGACATCGTGTATGGGTCTGCGAGGCTCCACGAGCTCCTCAAAGGCGAGCCCCTTTCGCTCGAAAGAAGCTCGAGCAGAGAAAATCAAATACGGCAGCCTGTTGACCACTCCAATTTTTGTTCCACCAACGCACAATCATCCAGTACTCCTATACCCAACACACGCAGCCATTATAAACCATCCAAGTCAACATTATTATATAGATATTATTGTCATTGGTCATTATATCTTAGAATGTTCAAACCATCAGCAATCATTTGAATTATTACTATTTGAGTGTTTTTTCATCTGTCATCATATATAGATTTTAAAACTTTACAAATTCGAGCTTTTTAAACAACATTTGAGTTTATTTCAACAGAATAATTTTTTATTGCCTTAAGATCGTCTATTTTCTGATATCCTTATTTCTATTAGATTAATAGTATTATTCCTTTTTTGACGCCTATCTCTATCGCTTAAACCTATCTTCCTATATCACTTACTCACACCTCCTTAACCCATTTCCTCCCAATCACTTACAGTCTCCCATAGGGTTCCTGTTGCCAACCATTTTTTATTATTAATTCATCTATTGGACCATCCTTCCTCAGTATACATTTCTCGATAACGAGTTCAGGAAATCCATAGATCATTTCCTTTTTTTTAACCATCACCCTGCTACATTATTCATTACATTCAATCATGTCGGGTTGTTCAATCATCAATGGCAACAGTACCCTTTACCTTCCTCCCCCTTCCTATTTCTCACAGTCAAGAGTCTCCTGCTCGCCAAACAAACTTTTATATTTTTATTTTTGATTCAACCAGCTGGCTCAACCTTGCTCGCTGCACATTTCCCAACAGTGAGCTCAGGCGACCAGCTTGAGTTTTTTTCTCTCAACGCTCGGATCATCATTACAACCATCATTTTCACCATTTTATCTTATTTTTTTTTCCATTTTCATCCGAGCTCAATCACCATTGACAGCAGAGCGACTCTTGACTCTTACCTTTTCCATTCCTCCACTCTCAACTTACTTACCTCCCCCATCTGATCTAATGTTGCTTATGGAGCGTCTTGAGAGGTCAGTCAATGAAAACAATACCTCACTTTCACAGGCACATATTGCATTGCCGAACTCTTGAAATGCGCCATTGCAAAAATCAACTCAGACTTCCTCTCTATTAATCACTGCGTCACTCTAAACTTCAGATATCCATTATTATATAGGTTTACTTGTTACATTTTACTACTTTTGATAATTTCGGTTTCCTTTTTTCTCTCTTACACAACTGTCCTAAGTCTCTTCTATTATAATTATATTAAAAAAACATAATGGCATTTCAATTTCTTATGCTGTATATAGTGATTTAAATCCATACATTTATAAGCGTGTCAAATTTTATATTTATATCTGTGGCCGTCCGCGATGCAAACACCTTCAGTCACTTAGGTCCAAGTCTATTTAGCTAGAAAACCATGTTAGAAACCCTCCTCGGAGAACGAAGAGGTCAGATATCACATTCGGTACTCTATTTTAAACTTGTTGGTGCAAATTAGCAGGTGGCCCAGTCGTTACACCCCGTTTGATTGCCCCTTTTGACCTCGTTTTAACTCAGTAACAATTCTAGTCCCTTGATCGGATCTCTCTTTTGCGTACAACTTTCGATATTTCGAATAATGAATATCTTTATCTTCCCTCAATCATCTTCACAAATTTTAATCTTTCAAAAATTGTATCTTCTAAACTCTTTATTACAACTTTTGACTTTTCCTATCATTGTCCAATCTGCGTTTATAAGCATTGCATCACGTGGGGAACACACTAACCCTAAATACTTACTATATTTTTTAATCTTATTCATTTATATTTTTATGTGAGCAATAGTTACCCAGAAATTATTTGAAAAGTAAACCTGAAATCAGGTAAAAAGTTTCTTTTTATTTATATTTGCTAGCTTTCGAGCAAATAACTGCTCTTCAACGGGCTGATATTCTTTATACAAACTCAAAATAATATTTATACATAGTAAAATTGAAAATATTTTGTTATTAGCATGTGCTCTCGCGGGCGTGCATTGATGTGTGCCATTTTATATTTTAGAATCAATCCAGATATTTTTGAATGTTTCATTTACATATGATATTTCCTTTTCCTTCCATCCCTAAACATCTAAAACCATTAGCCAACC
This sequence comes from Cordylochernes scorpioides, assembly GCA_030710605.1. Taxonomy (NCBI): domain Eukaryota; kingdom Metazoa; phylum Arthropoda; class Arachnida; order Pseudoscorpiones; family Chernetidae; genus Cordylochernes; species Cordylochernes scorpioides. The sequence goes on along the minus strand of CP092886.1, from coordinate 158,399,678 downwards.
TATGTAAACATCACCTGAATCCCAATATTCTTCGACATAATTTATTTTTATTTTCCATGGCCTACGTCTAAGATAATTTAACTTGAATTTTTGTTTTAACAGTGACGCCTTTCTACCAACTGTCCCTTCTCATATCTTGATCCTTCCAACTCTTCCCACTCGCTTCTAAGCTCGTATTGCAGGGCAGGACTCCTGAGATATCCATTGCAGAAACCATTCAGACCCTCTTCCTTTATTTTTCAACTGCGTCACTGCCTATCCCCAAACCTATTGCTTAAGTCAATTTTCTTTTTTATTTTATATTACTTTTATTATCTCTACTTCTCCTCGTTCCTGTATTACATCCCTGAAACCTATTTTTAAAATACTCATGGCACCTTAAGTAACAAAAAACTGTAAATGGTATACCTAACTTTCCCAAATATTTACCCTCGCTATTGTGTGTGTTTACTTTAAATTTATCCTTCCTGTGTACTCCTTATATATATATTAGTATTTTTATAATCTTATATCAGTGTGTCACCACACACACACTACTCCCCATTATTTTTATTCTAGTAACTAATTTGTGCCCCAAATTATTTCCCATTTAATAGGTTTGCTAGCTTTTTGCTCAATTTTATTTCACTCCCCTAACCAAACTTTTATCACCGGGCACGTAATTTAAACAAAGCTATATAGCAGTGTCGGGCAACCGGTGTGCCGTGGCACACTGGTGTGCCGCGAAGAATTCTAGGTGTGCCGCGAACATTTTTGTAGGTATTTAGAACTTTTGGTTAAATTTAAAAATAATGTTTCAAAAATATTTTTTATAATTTTTATTCAATTTTAATAATTTTTTTCAAAAATTTTCATATAAAAAATGAAATTAAAAAAAAGCAAATTTCATTTTATATAAAACTTATTTTGGTATTATAATTACAACAGTTTGCATAATTTTATTTCATATAACGTATGTACATAATCTTGACGTACATGACTGGAACGTGCCATTATTAAAAATTAAAAATGCAAATAGGTACGTACCTATTTAAAATCATAAGTTAAAAAAAAAACAATCCGCGAAAACAACTTTATTTAATAAAGTTGAATACATACTGCGGGAAAATACCTAATTTTTAAAATAATATGTCCAAACTTAACCGTCATTTACAATCTTTGTCACAGCTGTTTATTAATAGAGACTCAAAGCTACAAAGCTTAAAAAAAAGAAAACAAAAAAAATTATAAATTTATTTAAAAAATTATTATATGATCCATTTATTACTGTCAAAGGATTTCGGGAATCTCCCAAGAAGATCTATTCCGATTCTTTGGAATGGGAAGGTTGCAGGAGGAATGGGTTTGAGCAATCCAGGCGGTTTGTGGTTTGTCTGTTTTCTTCTTTGGCATTCTTTGCAATGTGCTACATACTTTCGTATATCCTTGAGAAGTCTTGGCCCAAAAGTATTTGTTTCTAACCCTCTCATAAGTTTTAGAAAATCCTAGGTGGCCCGCTGTAGGAGCGTCGTGTAGGCTTCTCAGTAGTTCCAATCGTAGGTGCTTGGGATGACGAGGAGGTGTGGGTTTCCCAGGGGGTCGAAGTTCCTTTTGTACAAGGTTCCTTTCACCAGTTCATATCCTCTTGGTTCGTCTCAGATTCTTCTATTTCTTCTATCAATTTTCTAATTCTAGGGTCATTTCTCTGTTCAGTATCAAAGCAGGTCAGAGCAATTATTTATGGTACATCATCATCTTCTTCTTCGTCTGCTTCTTCTTCTGATTTGCTCTCGAGAGGACTTCGGGAGAGACAGTCCTCATCTTGGTGCTTACGCCCGCTTTTATAAGCTAACGTAACATCGTATGCTTGGAGTTTAATGGCCCACCTCAACAGTCTTCCTGTCAGGTCTTTTAAATTTGATAACCAGCAAAGGCGTGGTGATCAGTAAAGATGACGAACTCGCGACCAAAGAGGTAGGGGCGGAATTTGTTTATTGCCCATATCACGGCCAAACATTCTCTTTCTGTAGTGGAGTAATTCTTCTCTGCCTTTGTTAGGGTTCTTGAGGCGTAACCCACTGGTCGCTCTTTCCTGTCATCGACCTGAACGAGGACTGCTCCCATACCATAACCGCTGGCGTCAGTATGAAGCTGGTTGGCAGGTGTTCTTCAAATTGAGCTAAGACAGGTTCAGGCATTAGGACCCTTTTCAGTGATTCAAAAGCTTCTTGTTCTTCTAAGTTCCAAGAGAATTTCTTGCCACTTATTCGTTTGGTTCCAAAAAGACACTTTTTGAATTGAGGCTCTAATCTGCATTGCTAAGGCATTGTAAGATGATTTTGAGTCAGCGCAAGTGTTCGTCAAACGTTTTGGAGAAATCTACAATGTCGTCTAGATAGCATAGGCACTGCGTCCACTTCAATCACTTAAGATTTTGTCCATCAAATGCTCAAATGTTGCAGGGGCGTTGCATAGGTCGAAGAGCATCACGAGAAATTCTATAAAACCATCTGGGGTTATGAAGGCGGTTTTCTCTCTATCTGCCTCGTCTACCTCTATCTGCCAATATCCAGAGCGTAGGTCCATTGACGAGTAAAATTGGGCACCTTTTAAAGAATCAAGAGTACTGTCAATTCGAGGGAGTGGATAAACGCTTTTTTAGTTATCTTGTTCAATCGCCTATAATTAACGCAGAAGCGTCAATTGCCGTCTTTCTTCTTCACCAAAATAACAGGCGATGACCAAGGGCTTTCTGAGTGGCGTATTATCCAGGCATCTAGTATCTTGTCCACTTCCTGTTGGATTGCTTGTCGTTCTGTTGGGGAAACTCGATAGAGCCTGTGTTTAATTGGTCGATGGTCTCCAGTTTCGATTTTATGCTTTGTTAGAGAGGCGTCTGTCTTACTGTATCATTATTGGTATCAAATACTTTATCAAATTGTTTCAAGATTGATAAGACTTCAGATTGTTGATCTGCTGATAAGTCGTTACTAATCAAATTCTGTAAAAATGCAACGTCACCCTTATTGTCATTCTTGGGACTAATATCTCGCGCCAAATTTTCTTCAGGATCAGAGCACTCCGAGATAGCAGTTAAGTGATTTTCGTCAAAAACTTGTATTCTACCTAGAAACATTCTTTAGGGCTAATTTATGCTATTGGGCTAGAGTTTGCAATCAAAGCTGTCCCTATTGTGATTGATCATAAGAAGTGTATCGGTAACTGATAGTTATTTTTTTTAATAATCCGCATTTGAAGGTTCAAAAAGTACCTTGTTTCGTTCATTGAGTTCTGAGCTCATCACATTTTTTTGTTTGATAGATTCGGCTGGAATGATTATGCTTTCAGAGGCCATGATTCTATCCTCGGTCGCTAGCGAATTCGAATAGTCTTTAGCTTCTTCAAGCCTGATTTCGGCACGTCCACAATCGATCACGGCATTTGTTGCTTCTAAAAAATCCCATATGAGTATGATGCTGGGGTTGCTACTGGGAAAGATGATAAATTCAAGCGGCTGTCTCAACCCATTTATGCTCAAACTTATTGTGCATCGACCCAGAGACGTAACTTTTTTGCCATCGGCGACTCTAAGAGTTATTCCTTCATCCTTGAACATCGGCTTTTTCAAGTGTCATCTTAACCCGTTCAAGATAACAGAGAATGGGCTCCCGAGTCGACCAAGGCAGAAATGCAACGTCATCTATAATTATTTCAACGAAATTGTGTTCTAATTTGGCGGCTGTCGTCGATGGAGTATTTTTAACACCCGCGGCTTCCCCCTCGAAAGAAAAGGCGACGCTTAGTATTTTTCTAGATTATAGCGGCGTGGGGATTGGCTTGTATGGCGGCCTGGGAAATGGACTGGCATCTTGGGGATCTTTCTCTGTTTGGGAATGGCAATTGTCGGCGGTAGTTTTGAGATCTTGAAAAATGTTCCTAATTGAATTGAGTAGTTTGGCGGATCTGTATGTATCTTTTAGGTCTTTCTAATTCATATTGGTCTATTGGCTGGCGATCTCTACAGTAGCGTTTGACATGGCCTGGACGGCTACAATGAAAGCAGATTGGCTTGTTGTCTTGGGTCCTCCATTGATCTGTTTGTCTCTGGCTTGGCGTCTGGTTGAATACCGATGTGTCTTGGTCAGGGTACCGCTGTCTAGGTGTCCGGGTGAATACCCTTGTTTGGGTTTTGTACTGGGGTTGTGGTCTTTGAACCGGATTAGAAATCGCGGCTAGATTTTTTCCGATTTCTTTTCTGATAATTGACTCGAGAGGAGAAGGTTCTGGAGCGGTTGGTGCGGCGTTTAATACACGACGAACTTCTTCGCGGACTATCCGTCTGATTAAGTCCTCGTCGATTCGGTCTCTACTAGGTCGATAGTTTTTTCGAACACTGCTTTGTTTGAGTTTTCGATTTTTCTGCACAACCTAATAAAATCTTCAGTGGTGTCTATATTTCCAAAATTACAATTGATCTATAAATATCCTCCAATATACCTTTCAATAAATGTGCAACTTTCTCGCTTTCGCTCATTTTGGGGTCGATTTGCTTGCATAGGTTGAGGACTTCTTGAATTTAGATGTCACAAAGCTCGCTTTTTTCCTGAGCTCGAGATTTTAATTTTTGAATCAAGGTTTCCTTTTGGTTGGTGTGATTACCGAAAGTCAGAGAGAAAATTGTCTCAAACGAATCCCACGAGTTTACCTGTTCCTCGATATTCTCAAGGCACATTGTGTTGTCCCAGTGGTTATACCAAGCGACCCAATGAAATTCCTTTAGCCATTTTTCGGGATTTTGGCCAGGTTCTCCAGAAAAAACAGAGGGATGTCTAAAGGGTTGAAAAATTTGCTTCCCTCTGGGGACTTGAATAGCTTGTTCTGTCTTCATTTTAACTTCTAAAGGCTCTAGTCTTCCAATGTCACGGTAGAGAAGACAAGTATCCCAAAAGCTTATTTAAAAATAATTTTATAATTAATCAAACTTATATATTGCAAAATGTGGCAAAGGATTTTTCAAGTGGTAATTTACAAGCATGGTAAGGGGTGATGACTATGCAAATATTTATGAAGATAAACAACAGAATATTTAAAATAATTATTCAGTGACAAAATTAATAACCATTAACTCTGTCCCATCTGCCTTCACCACATATTCGTGTAATTAATTATAACTTTATTAATATAACTTAAATCTTTATTATGTTTGTACCATAGGACAGGCCATAGTTAAATCAGTATAAATCCATATAAATTGTAACACTGTTGATTATATTTAACCACTCTATTGCTCTAAAATATCACAACCTGTCTTATGTAAGTAATAAAGTATGGCGCCTTTCCAGTCGTCTCAAGTTTGCCACCGGACCCCAGGGAGGGGAGGATGACCCACATAAGTCCCTGACCAATGAGGATCAATCCCTGGGTATCCGGGCAGAGGAAGAAAAAAGGGCGTTTGTCCAGCTGTTGACAGTTTGTTAGGCTCGGGTGGGATTTCTGACATGCACGCTCAGTATTAGGTCCATTATCATTTCATGACGGCCCCCGCGGCTTCAGGCTGGACGCCGAGCTTTCCTATGATAGTCCTCAACTTTCCCCCGGTCCTGGTGACACTTGAGACGTCCTGGAAAAGCGCCTTTTGATCCCAAATTTTGTCCTTAATGTCTCGTGCGGACTTCTCACTCTGCACGCCTTGCCACTCAACCTGCACTGCTTCCAACTCACTTGTTGGCTTACCTGGGTTTACGACATATATATATACAAGGTATGTCCCATAAGTTCCCGGACTGGGTCCATAAAAAAAAGGTAAGATTTAAAAAAAAAAATTATTAAAACTTTTCAAAGTAATCCCCCTTTGCTTCAACGCACCCGCGCCATCGTTTCTCCCAATTGTCGAAACAGTTTTTATAGGCCTCTTTTGGAATGCTCTTCAATGCCAGCAGCGATTTTTCTATTATGTCTTCCCTGGTGTCAAAATGTCTTCCTTTTAGAACTGCTTTGAGTTTGGGGAACAGGAAAAAGTCATTTGGTGCGATGTCTGGGGAAAAGGGTGGTTGAGGTAGGATTTCTGTCCTGTTTTTCGCCAAAAACCTCGTCACCAAGTGCGCTGTGTGAGGGCGGGCATTGTCATGGTGTAGGATCCAGTCACCATTAGTCCATTTTCTGGCCTTTTTTTTCGAATCGCTTCCCTTAGACGGCGAAGAATGCTCAAATACATTTCCTTAATAACTGTTTGGCCTGCAGGAAGATACTCGTGATGAACAATGCCCTTGTTATCCAAAAAAGCGACCAGCAACACCTTGTTTCTGGATTTCAATATCCTGGATTTTTTGGGTCTAGGCTCACCCTGACCTCTCCACTCGGCAGTTTGACACTTGGTTTCAGGGTCATAGCCATAGACCCATGTCTCGTCGCCTGTGATTATCTTGTCTTTCCATTCCGGATCCGTTCTTGTCATTTTCAGCATGTCCTCACAGGTTGCAAGCCGACACAGTTTTTGCTCATTAGTGAGGAATCTTGGGATGAATTTTGCAGGAGTCTTTTTGAGCCTCAAATCTTCGGTTACGATCCTTCCAATCGTTGTTTTAGAGATGCCTGTGTCTTGCTCTAGCTCCAGCAAAGTGGTTCGAGGATTTTCTTTTATCAAATCGGTGATTTTTTGCACATTTTCATCAGTCCTTTGAAATGTTGGGCGTCCTTGACGAGGTTCATCTTCAATGGAAATTCTGCCAGCTTTAAATCTAGAATGCCATTCAAAAACAGTTGTTCTCTTTGGGGCTTATTGGGGAATGCTTTATTACGCATTTCAAAAGTGTCGGTTGCTGATATTTGAAGTTTCACACAAAATTCTATGCAAATCCTCTGCTTCAATTTTTTTCCATCGTAAAATCGCCGCAGCGCAAGGTGTAACCTTTAAATAAATTAGAATAACTTTGGCTCGCGCGCACGTACCGCCTCGATATTGGTACCACCGTGTTGCCAGATATTTTTTCTATAATAAACTGTCAAATTTATTCACATTTTTCATTTATTTATTTTTTTATGGACCCAGTCCGGGAACTTATGGGACATACCTTGTATATAATAAACAGATTATGTATTATAAAATCACTATTTGTATTTTGGTACATTGTGTGACTTCACTGATCTCTAATGTGAGAAATAAATAAATTATTCTGGAGGCTACTCAAAGTAGAGTTATCTCATTATTCACTCATATAAATTTGTTGGATGGTTGAAACACACTTCAGAAAGATGCAAGACCTGGCACAGGAAAGAATCAAGGCTGAAGAGACTGCAGCAAGCAGCAACCTGGTGCGAAAATATAATAAATAAATAAGTAGCATATAATAGAGAAAAAAATAGGGGAACTTCAGCATAGAACTTCAGCCAGTTTCTCGTCATAGGCTGGGTAGAAAAAGGAAAAGGCTAAGAGATAGGTTTGTAGAGAAGAGCAATGATAATATTTTTCAAAAATTAGGATTAAGTTAATTTGGAGAAAAAAAATTTCACCTTATCATCTCTCTTGAAGAAAGATAATAAGATTTTTATTTTTATAACTTTTTAAAATTCATTTTTGTGATTTCTTGAAGCCTATTTTAATAACAATCTAGTGTAAAAATGGAAGACAAAATATAAGATAATATGATTAATAATTTAGATTATTTTATTCTTTTTTTGATTGAAAAATATCTGGCTCTTTACCCCAGTTGTTTTAAATTTTTTTGGACAGGCTCATGATGTGTCAAAGTCAATTTATATGCTCTGGGTCCATATTGTTAAATCTTGTTGTTAAACATTTTATATTTTTCGATATATTCAAAGTTTTCACCTAAAATAAAATATAAACTTATCTTACCCATTATGTTTCCCTTTTAATCTTCATTATATTTTAACACTGTATTTATTATTTTTTATTAACAGAGTGGTCATTTTTGTTTATATTTTGCTAATCTGTAAATTTCCCTTGTGGCTTATCTTTTGTTTACCATTCATAGTTTGTTCTTGCCTGAAATAAATTGCTGTCTTATCCAGAAGTTGGTCTCCCCTAATTTTCCACGTGGCATTTTGGTGGAGATGCTGGGTAAGTTAGGGAAAACAAACTGAAGATCGCCGAGAAGAATTTGAAGCCATGGGTCAGTGATCTGCATTTTCGGAGACTGACTCCAGAATTCCACCGCCGTGCTAAAGCCAAGACTTCCCTCGAAGATGACGATGTCCCTATAGACGATACGACGACAAAGCCGCTCTTCACGCCGCAAGAAAAAGGACGCAAAGGTACTAGGGATAAAGTTCCAAGACTTCGATGGAATCCTTGGCAGAAGCACATCAGATCCATGTCAGTATCTACAATAATTGATAGCTGTGGGTCACAGCTTCCATAAGGAAGAAGCTATGTAACACAGTATTCATTAATTTTATTATTTTTTATTAACAGAGTGGTCATTTTTATGTTTATATTTTGCTACTCTGTAAATTTCCCTCGTGGCTTATCTTTTGTTTACCATTCATAGTTTGTTCTTGCCTGAAATAAATTGCTTTCTTATCCAGAAGTTGGTCTTCCCTAATTTTTCACGTGGCAATATATATGGTAATTTAAGCCAACAACCCATATTGTATATAACTTATAACAAGATTTTCATGTTGTATAATAGAAACACATCTGTAAATGATTATACGCATGATTGATATGTGTCCTTACATCATCATATGTAATGTACTTTGTACAAACTGAGGATAAATAAATAAAACTCTGTAATAGATTAAGAGTTGAGCTAAAGAGAATAGAATTCAAAAATGTCTAAATTCGAGATAGATGGAAGTCACAAGACAACAAGGTCTAAAGATAGATTGGAAACGTCGGGACGGCGCCAGTGTACAGTTTCACCAGACGATCCACGCCCCTGTCGCATAAGGCCCCGTCTTAACCTATGAATACAGTAACTTTACAGTCACTTGACAGTTAGTTCACCATCAGGGGAAGCCCACGTCGGTTGTCACCAAGGTCCTCCTCATCCACCATGTAGTCAGTAAGAACTCTTCTATCTCTCCATCACTGCTCCTAGCTCAACTTTTATCTGTTCACGGAACTTTCTTAGTGCAACTGTGTCTTCGTTTTTTGTATGGACATTCCCAAGCTTTCCACTCTGCCTCGACCACGACTGCCTGTAATTTGTGAGAACTTTTAAAGGTCTTCCAAGGTGCAGAGAGGTACTGGAAAACTCCACATCCTGACTGTTCCTCTCGGTCAACACAGTATAGCGAGAGTTGACAAGGACTCACACCATAGTTTATAAGTCGACTGGATACCTCATCACATTTTTAGTCGACAAGATTCTACAAGAGTCAACAGTAACCCATCTCATCATTACATACATATATATATAGATGGAAAATTTGCCGGGAAGAAATTAATCCATGGAAGCAATGGTCGCCTCTCCCGTCAAAATAAACGTCAGAATCTGACGCCATCTATTGACCATCGCCGCAACTAGCGGCATCGGGTCGGTGACAAAGCCACAACACCAACTTTGGCCAACTGATAAGCGTCCATCTAGAGACCATGGTTTCGGGCTAATGGCCCTCGTCAGTCTAGGGCGGACTTTATTCCATGAGATCCACACGGAAACTAATGGAATCCTCAAAATCTACCAAAGAGGTGTTTTGCTGGCAATGTGGCTGGGCCAAATCTATTGACAAAACATATATGGAAAATTTCCCGGGCGGAAATTAATCCATGGAAGCAATGGTCGCCTCTCCCGTCTAAATAAACGTCAGAATCTGACGCCATCTATTGATGGGAGAGGCGACCATTGCTTCCATGGATTATTTTCCTCCCGACAAATTTTCCATCTATGTTTTGCCAATAGATTTGGCCCAGCCACATTGCAAGCAAAACACCTCTTTGGTAGATTGTGAGGATTCCATTAGATCCCGTGTGGATCTAATGGAATAAAGTCCGCTCTAGACTGACGAGGGCCATTAGCCCGAAACCACGGTCTCTAGGTGGACGCTTATCAGTTTGCCAAAGTTGGTGTTGTGGCTTTGTCACCGACCCGATGCCGCTAGTTGCGGCGACGGTCAATAGATGGCGTCAGATTCTGACGTTTATTTTGACGGGAGAGGCGACCATTGCTTCCATGGATTAATTTCCTCCCGGCAAATTTTCCATCTCTGTTTTGCCAATAGATTTGGCGCAGCCACATTGCCAGCAAAACACCTCTTTGGTAGATTGTAAGGATTCTATTAGATCCCGTGTGGATCTCATGGAATAAAGTCCGCCCTAGACTGACGAGGGCCATTAGCCCGAAACCATGGTCTCTAGGTGGACGCTTATCAGTTTGTCAAAGTTGGTGTTGTGGCTTTGTCACCGACCCAATGCCGCTAGTTGCGGCGACGGTCAATAGATGGCGTCAGATTCTGACGTTTATTTTGACGGGAGAGGCGACCATTGCTTCCATATATATATATATATATATATATATATTAATTGAATAGCATATTTTGGATCAAAAATAAAATAAACATTTTATTTAATATAAATGCCAATATTTCAATAGGCTATACGCCTAACTTCGTCAGGGCTTTTCTTGTTTTTGAACTGCTTTGGTTCATCACGTGATGCCTTCACGCGACGATATATAAATATTTGTAACTCTGTGGGGATAAAATTTAAAATATATACACACAAAAAATATTAATAAGAATAGACTATATATGTACATTTATAAAAATTAAAAAATAATATATGATTCCTAATAAGTATAATAAAATAATTTTAAATCGATTTGAACTGTAGATATGTCAATTTTTCTATTAATACTGTTGGTATCTTTCATTGAGGTCCAACTTTCTAAAAAGAGTCTTGAATGTTTATCTTGAATGTTGTTATATATAATTTCTGTTTTTTCAAAATTTGGTATATGGTCCTGTTTGAGTGCGTGATCTACTAAAAGTGATAATGGGCTATGGTTTTTAAAAGCTGTTTTGTGTTGATTTACTCTTTCTTCAAGAGTTTTACCGGTTTCTCCTATGTATGTTGCAGGGCATGATTTGCATGGAATGCGATATACTATGTTTGATTTAAATTGATGAATGCTATTATGTTTAGTGTTTGGATGGCGTAGAATTTCTTTCAGATTTGCTGTGGTTTTGTATCGGGTTTTGATATTGTAATTTTTAAGTATTCTTGTTATTCTTTCAATGCCATAATTGTATGGCAGTGCACAGTATTTATTCGGTTCTTCACTATTGTTTGTAGGACTGTTGGTGGGCTTATATATATGTTTCTTGATGAAATTTGAAGGATATTCATTATTTTTCATCTCATTGTAAAATATGTTTTGTTCAGCTTTATTATTTTTAATATTTGAGGAGCAATGGGTGGAAATTCTTTTTGATAGTGTTTTTATAACGTATATTTTATGATTAATGGGGCCAAATGAATTAAAATTGAGATATTTGCCTGTATGCGTTGGTTTTCTATATATACTGGTTTCTATTTTGCTATTTATTCTGGTGAGCTTGATGTCTAAGAAGGCCAAAGTGCTGTTATTTTCTATTTCGTATGTAAAGGTTAAAAATGGCTTTAAACTGTTGAGGAAGGTTAGAATATTGTCGAGGTTGCTATTTTGACTGATGCAAATTTCATATGGATTGCTCAATATTTAAGAAATATATATATATATATATATTGTTGCACCAGGTTGCGGCTTGGCAGACTCTTCAACCTTGATTCTCTCCTGTGCCAGGTCTTGCATCTTACCAGAGCGTGTTTCAACCATCCTACAAATTTATATAAGGGAATAATGAGATAACTCTACTTTAAGTAGCCTCCAGAATTATTTATTGATTTTTAACATCAAAGAGAGCAGTGAAGTCACACAGTGTACCAAAATACAAAATGGTGATTCTATAATACATATATTCTGTTTAAAAGAGAAAACGAAAATATAACGTGGTGAGTTTCTTTTTATTTTTATTTTTTATTTTATATTTATTTTTATTATTTTTATTTTTATATTAATATTTTAATAATAATTATATATAATAATAATAATTATTATAATAATTATAATAATATTTTTATATTTTATATTCTGTTTATAACACATAAATTCTGTTTATAATACATATATTTTGTTTAATAAAATAAGTAAATATAAATTTGAATTTAAAATATATGAAAAAATAATATTACAAATTAAAATAAAATAGGTTCATTAGCCATGATGCAACACTTCCCCCTCTCCAGAGGTCGTCACGTCCTCGTGAGTTACCTCATCAATTCTCTCAAAATAGGGTTTGAGTCTTGAGACATGGACAATCAATGGGTGTTGGCCAGGATTATCTTTCGGCTCAATTAAGTAATTTACGTTAGACAGCTTCTTTAATATTCGATATGGGCCAAAATATTTTCTCAATAATTTTTCACAGTTTCCGATTTTCCTGACTGGTCTACAAACTGCCACTAAATGTCCAGGTTCATAGATTTTCTCATTGTGTTTTTTGTCATAGTTTCTTTTCATTCTTTCCTGGGTCTTCTCTGTGTTGTTTTTATTTATTTATTATCATTTACAAAGCACGCGATATCCGTCTTGGATATTTGCATGCATACACAAGTTTGGGAGCTTATTTACAGTAATTATTAATATGATTTTAGTTATTATAATAGAAATTATTAACATATTTGTCAGTTAGTTAACGATTTAATTACCCTATAATGAATATTAGTGAACATCACAGTTAAGAACAGAAATTTAGAGCTATTTACAGCATATAACTATTTACCATTTATTACAGCCCAGGCTATCCTTCCTTCCTTATTATATCAATAAAAATGAAATTCAAAATCGATGTTTGTTATCGCATAGCGCAAAATCTACTGAATCGATCATTATGAAATTTCGCATGTAGGTAGCTGAAGATTTCGTTTAACATATAGGAAATTCAAAAAACTAAAAAAGTTAATGTGCTTTTTAAAAAAAAAATAAAAAACAACAAGCGATAGTTCCAGCCTTTTACCGCTTGAGCGCAGCACTGGTCGCGACGATAAATTAATTTGATTGGTTAATAAATAACACGTGGTTTGTTTACACGTTGAATGTTAGTTTGTTCACAAGATGAATGTTTTTAAAAGGTGAGATTATCCAATCGCCGTGAAACTTTAGGAAGTTATTTACTATACTCCTGGGAAGATTTCTGGTTTGAATTCGGTTTGAAATAATATTCTTTGCAAATTTTCTACTTTCACTCGCAAGCAGCGCCTCTCGCGGTTTCTGGTGAAATTACATTTAAAAATTGTAAAAATGCTAAAATGTGTTCCAAGTATAATAAATTTAATTAGAAATATGGTAATATAATATTCCAAAGACGCATTGTAAAAAAACTTGGCATTTCAATATTAATATACATTTAAAGAAAATATTGTAACGTTTTTGTGTTAAATGTTAAAATGTTGTAATGTTAAAATATATTTTTACATTGTTAATTTAATTTGCTGTTGTTTTATAATAACGAAGATGCAAATTTAATTGTTGTTGTTTTTATCGTTTGTTTATATAAAAAATTACATTGTATGTGATGATGATAACAAAAATGAATTTTTAAATTAATATACATAATTCATTGAGAAAAAAAAAAGAAATAATTAATTATAAAATCCACAAACGCGTGACAATATCTTATTTAAAAATTAATAAATGTTTTTAAAAAAATTATGTTTCAAAAATATATTCAAACGCATATAACAATATTTATATACGTTTATAAATCTATATATAGGTGGATTGGATGTTTCCTAGAATCGTTTTAACAAATGTTCGTTAGGCAAACCTTTACTAGGATAAAACCGGTGAAGCCGGGAACATATATATGTTATATAATTTTTAAAAATTTATAGAAATGTCATAAATATAAATCTTTGTAAATATTATTTGATTTTAATCATCTTTCTAAAATAACTCTGTTATTCTTTGGCCACCAGATGGCGCCACTTTAAATATATAAATGAATTGTTTTTGTTTTTTAGAGTAGGTTAGGTCAAGTTAGATATAATTTTTATAAATATGTAAATTGTAATATAGGATTAATTGCTAAATTCTATATTTACTTTAAATTTAATGTATTCTTTTGCTCAAGAGTTCACAAAATAAACTTCTTGAGATTAATTTTCTTTTTTTAAAATTATATTCTTAACGACTGCACTTTTAACTTTAAAAAATCATTTTAAATTTACATAGTTTGTAACATATATATATGTTTGTCGGCTAAGCACGCCCTCAATATGAAACTAAACTCGCTGAAATTTGAACAGGACAGAGAGTTAAATCTGGAAGAGTTTTTTGTCGCGCTTTAACCAAGAAAAATTATAAATAACCAGGTACTGAGCAACAATAATTTTTTTAGTCAGAAATGATGATGACAATATTGCTGTATCATGCTTGATTGACATAAACAAAATTCTTTAGGGGAATATTCACTAAAACAGACCAGGGGCGAAGCCAGATAATAATTTTCAGTAGGCAGGAACAAAATTCTACCTGCGAAACATTCACTCAAGCTGAAGACACACACGAAGCCAGGTCATCTCAATTTATAAAATATCGTTTCTCGGCCTTTTGGCTAAGATCGTGTAGTTTATCTCTAGATATTATTTTTTTATATATATCTTTTTAAAAATATATTCAGTAGAGAGAGTGGATATGTTTGCTCGAAAAATATATTTTATATATTATATAAATATATAATGCAACGAATATTATTATCATTATTATCATAATATTCTGTGTGTTCCGGAATATTGTTATCAATAATAATATTATCAATAATATTCGTTAGGCAAACTTTCACTCGGATAAAACCCGGGCGAAGCCGGGTACACATCCGCTAGTCTATTACTAAAAAATATTCTACAAAATCTATTAAAATTTATATACATATATCTATTATTAACTATTTGATTTAGACAATTTATATTTATTTGATTTTTGACTCTCAAGTCCTCTACAAGTCGACAGTCCATTAGAATATGTACAGGATTTTCTTCTTCTGCACCACATGAGCATTTAGGCGAATCCATCTTTCTGACCTTGTACAAATATGATCTAAAGTTACCGTGTCCAGTGAAAAATTGAACGTTGTAAAAATTTGGCTTGACATATTTGGGTATTTGGGAATCAGTAAAGAAGGACTTGAAAATGGTGTTAGTCTTCTCAAAGTATTTCTGCAATTTTTTTCTTATATAATTAGAAATTATATTCCTACTTGAAGAGTCAAATCGATTGTAATTTATTTCGGTTTTCAGCATGTTAGATTCAATATATTCAGTAAGTTTGGGGACTTGTGCAAGTATGAGTGTACAATCCGATGATGTTGTACTGTAGGCTTGTATACAATGTTTTAAAATATTATATTGAAGAGAATTTAGTTTGTCCTTAGACTTTTTGTTTATGAATGGATACCATATTGGATAACAGTATGTAATTGTACTTCGATATAATGTCTTATACAGTGTCAGTCTTCATCTAAAGTCTAGACCCCATGCTTTCTTTGTCAGGCCAAATAGGTATCCACTAGTTCTAGTTACTTTTATGATCGTTTCATTAACGTGAGGCGTAAAGTCCAGTTTGCTTCTGACTCAGTGATTTTTAATAGTCACTCCTAGGATCTTAAATTTTTCAACCGGTTTAATGTGTTGTTAATGACTACCTGTCTCGTCCTTGCAATTTTATCTAAGTATTTTTTGTAATCATCCACATGTTACTGTCCATTAGAATATTCTCGTTGTCTAAGAGGGACATGGGTTCCCTCCCAAACAACAGGAAAAATGGAGAGTAGCCTGTGGTTTCTTGAATCGTGGTATTATACGCGTGGGTAATAAAAGGGAGGATTTCGTACCAGTTCTTCTGGTCTGGGTACACATACATGCTGATCATATTGATTAAAGCTCTACTTAAACGTTCTGTTAGTCCGTTAGTCTGGGGGTGGTAGCTCGTTGTGAAGCAATGTTTAACTTTGCACATTTTCATTACCTCCTTCATAAAATTGCTAGTGAATTGTGAACCTCTATCGCTAATAAGAAATCTTGGGGCCATGTGACGTAAAATAATATGTTCGATAAAAAATGTAGAGACTTCTTTCACGGTTGCTTCTGATACTGCCTTTGTTTCAGCATACTTGGTATAATAATCAGTCAACACAATTATTCACTTCTTCTTTTCGTTGATGGCAAGGGGCCAACAAAGTCAATACCGATTCTATCAAAAGGGTAGTTAGCTGGGGAATAGGTTGTAAAAGTCCAGAAGACAAGTGATTTGAACCTTTCTGACTTTGGCAAAGATGGCACGTCTTTACAAATTCGGAAACATCTTTCAGCATGGAAGGCCAATAATATTTATTCTTCAATCGGTAAGTGGTTCTGGCGACGCCCAGATGGCCATTCAGCATATGGTTGTGGTATTCACTCATGATTTACTTACTTCTCTTCTTTGGCACTACCAGCAACCATGCCCTCAGGATTTGGCTTTTTCTTGTAGACACCCATTTTTTTCTTTAAAGTTCTGTGTAAATGAACGCTTGTTTCCACTAAGGTTCTCCTTAATATTCTCAATGACTTTTATTTATTTAGCGAGTAGTAAAATAAAAAGAATTATTTCAAACGTGTCCTATATCTGCCATAGCTCTAAAAGCTTAGTATATTATGCCAAAAAAATAAAGAAAAACTTACTAAATGCGACAGGAAATCTCTCTATTCTATAAGCGGGCTTTTTAGCCCATATGAACTAAATTTAGTAGGATTGTTCACTTACCATTTAGTTTTATACTCACAATCCTTTCAAGATTCAAACGTTAGGTTCTTTTTGTCCTCCTCAACGGCCGACCCCCCGACTCTCAGTAACTGACCGTAACTGACTTTTTTTCAAAAATCCCGCGTGACCAAAGAGATTTTTATCTCTTTTACAGAGTGAGCAAAATATATTTTTTTCGTAGAATAATTTTGAAAATAAAAGTAAAAATTTATTCTTTGGAAATAAAAAGGTATTTAAATTAATAATAAAAAATATATATAGAGACGATTCCTTGAAAAAATTTAATGTAGTATTTCCTCTTAAAATTCCATTGTTATCTTTGAAATATCTAACTTATCTAAAATATATTTAATTTATTAAATATATTTATTGAAATTTTCAACGTGGTAATCTAAGAAATCTTGTTGATTTAAACTTTTCACTATATATAAGGAAAAGGAATGAAGTATGGTACATATAGACTTATTTAATGTACATATATACACTATGTACACCATTATTGCTGTGGGTCTCGGAGTACAGAAAGCTCAAAGCTCGTCCAGGTCCTCCATCTGGACAACAAAGACTCCGGCAAGGCACTGTAAATATATGATATAGGATGTTTACATCATTGTTGGGTTCGTTTGGTGAAAATGGCCCAACAATACCTCCCCTGCCAGAGTGAAAAAATGTGTTTCATTCCAATTCAGATCTGCTCATGACATATGATAAATATGATTTAGGAATAAAATACATTTTTTACGATACACCTGGATGAACAGTGGCCGACACTCAAGCAGGGGGAGAAACAAACAAACAGGCCAGGGTATCTAAAAAAGGTTATTATATGGTAGCATTGAATAATTTCACCCTACCATTTAGTGGGCAATATACTAAGCCCATCTTCATTGCTTGGCTGTGCCTTGCATGCCGGGAATTTGGGACTAGCTGTGAAGTGACTCCATACATTCCCCGCTGCAGTCCTTATAGGGGGAAAAAGGGGGGTGGTCTAGACCCATGTTCTGCATAAACAGACATTTGGACCATCCCAAGTAAGACATGGTTATATGGGCGCCAAGGGGTTGAACCAGGGTGAGATTAGAGACACACAACCCCTAAAATATCTCTAATTCATTCTAAACACTTTGTACCTATTATCCCTTTCGTATCTGACATCTGGTTCCACTCTCTCTCTTTAAATAACTTATCCTACTCTTAGAAGTAACTTAACTGAAAAAAAATTATTATTATCAATCATGTCCTATTCGCTATTCTTCCTAATTTCGAATCTGACCCATTGGCTTGTTCTGGCAATCTGCTTTGAAGAGAGAGAGTTCATTTAAGTGTCTTACTAACTTAAATTCTATCTTATCATAGAATGAGTTACCCTCATTAAAAAAATCGATCCTACTTACTAATTGATATTTAAACTAGAATTCATTCTAACTAAAACGTACGGCAGACAATAGTCTTTAATAGGTGTTTACTTCTGCTAGCCTGGGGCGATAAAAGAAAAATCTGGACAGTCCATCTGTCACTTTGCTATTTGGTACCTAAAATCAGTAGACGGAATCGCCTCATCTAATCGTAACTTATCTTGGTTAGATCTCAATTGTTAACTTTCATTAGAAACCCTCTTTGAGCCACAACATTGAAACAAGGAATTATAGGGCGTCCAATTTACCCAACGCATGTTTCAAGTTTGTCCATAGGGGATTGGTTCCAAGCTGCGCAATATAGAAGAGCATCTAAACGTGCCAATTTCTCCCAACCTCCCGTCTGAATCATCCTCATCCCAGTCACGTTTAAGGCGTCGAAAACTGCGATGTCAGAGCTGTTACCCGAGGTTTGTCGTTATGCCCCTGGCTTTACGACATTGGCAACTAAATCCCCATCTAGCACAAAGTTCACCTGGTACCTCTTCGTTCCCTCTTGTGAGGAGAAGATCCGTAGGCTTTCTGGTCTGACCGTGACCTCCCACAATCTTCCAGTCTGAGGGTCGAGATATGGTCATCTACCTATGACCCTTAGAATTCAAGTCGATTCTAATGGAATTAAATTAGTTACTTGAACAAATAAAAAAAATTATACTCTTTGAAAAGAGACCTAACAAAAGGAGCGGATATATTCCTATAAATAGAGTTGTATAGTCCTGTGAGGCTTCCGATCCCAACAAATAAAGAAATCAAAATTAAACAAAAGATCCTATTAGATTCCCTAACACTATTTTAATGTACCTTTGGTCTAACAGTATAATTGACTGTAGCTTTCTCACATTCATTTCGCATTCTCATTCACACAATTCATTCATAGCGAGCAATCATACTAAAGCTAAATTCTATTATATAAGCCAAAGCACTTCAATAGTCAATGTTAGCATTTACCCTAACAATTACTAATCTCCAGAACTAAATGTGAAATCAAATAAAATTAACAAATTAAAACAATTATGGTACTAAAGCCCTAGTTTACTCAAAAGAAAATGCCTCATATACAAACTCTACATATATTACCTATACTTAAATAAATTAATAAAATTGATTGTCAACAATCCAATACTGAAATCTAACCTATCATTAAAATTGTGCATCTAACAGTTTGAGATTCTCCTTCTTGTCTTGACGCTAGGTGACTAAACGAAAATGGATTATCTAAACTAGCACTTAAAATTGGAGCGAACTGAACTTCAAAGAATTTTACCTCATTGCCATATGGAGTTATCGCCAAGCTCGCCGACCTTACTTCCTGTCCAAGGTCTTTGGCGTCTTCCTCTCTCTGCTCTTCAGCTAAACCCCCCCCCCCCCCGATACCAAAATTATAGGGCTTTTAATACCCAACCTTATGTCTTGGATTTAACAACAGAGTTCACTTGGTACCTTACTCATCATTGCTTAGATCACAACTGCCCTTCACACTCTCATTAGAAACCCTCTTTGAGCTACAGCATTGAAACAAGGAATTATAGGGCGTCCGATTTACCCAACGCATGTTTCTAGCCTGTCCATAGAGGATTGGTTACAAGCACAGCAGTTATCTAGTGCATCTAAGTTTTCACCTATATTTAGAGTTGAACCAGAGTTCAGATACAAATAATACAAAAACAAAAAAAACTGTTGAAAAAAAAACTCGCTTCAATCTTAAATCATATCTTGACACTAAAACAAAAATGTAACTTTAAAAAAAACTGAAAACTCTCTGAAAAAAAATAAGTTCTGGATTCTCAAAAAGGAGATTATATATTCGTTATTTAATATAACCTGACATAATAATTAGTATGGACTTATACATATAAATTAGTGCATACAGTTACTGCATTTCAGGCAAAATCAGCCTATACAAACTCTCAGTGCTTATTTCGTACAATTTACAAATATTGGCCTCTAGGCCAAAGCCAAAACAAATTTTCTATGAACACTATATGATGACGAGCCAAACTTGCTTTATCAAGGCAATGGTAGAATCAATAACTACCTCTCTTTAAGCATTAATTACACCTTCTTCTATCATTTTTCTATTGTCTTTCTATCAACCTTCTATAGTTTTATTATCATTTATCTATTATTCTTCCACCTTTTCATCTCCTTTCATCACCTTTCACCTCCTTTCATCTCTTTTCATCTCCTTTCATCTCTTTTCATTTCTTACCATCGCTTTCCATCGCCTTTCTCTTTCCTTTCATCTCTTTTTATCTCCTGTCATCTCTTTTCATCTCTTTCCATCGCTTTCCATCACCTTTCACTTCCCTTTCATCTCCTTTCATCACTTTCCATCGCTTTCTATCACCTCTTACTTCCTTTCCATCTCCTTTCATCTCTTTCTACACCATTTTTCATCACCTTTCACCTCCTTTCATCTCTTTTCATCGATTTCCATCACCTTTTATCTCTTTTCCATCTCTTTTCATCACTTTCCACACCCTTTTTTTATCACTTGTCACCTCTTTTCATCAATTTCCACACCTTTTTTTTCATCACCGTTCACCTCTTTTCATCATCACTTTCCATCGATTTCCACCTCCTTTTCATCTCCTTTCATCTCTTTTCCATCACCTTTCACCTCTTTTCATCGCTTTCCATCGCCTTCCATCTCTTTTCATCGCTTTCCATCACCTTTCACCTCTTTTCATCTCTTTTAATCGCTTTCCATCACCTTTTTCTTCCTTTTTATCCCCTTTCATCTCTTTCTACACCATTTTTCATCACCTTTCACCTCTTTTCATCTCTTTTAATCGATTTCCATCACCTTTTACCTCTTTTCCACCCCTCTGGAGTCTCCTCGAAACCCGTCATCAGGAATTTAATCCCGATACTCCTGGTAGGAAACGAAATCGTCAAACTAATATCCCAGGGAAAGCTACCCGAATATATTGGTGATGACAGATGAAAACTTACAATTCTAGGACCAACACCAGCCTATTTGGTTCCCTCAGAAGCCCCATAAAAGAAACCCTTCATCTGGAGTGAATCCCGATATTGTGTTAGCCTATTTTGATATTGTACCGTTCCAATTAAAAGAACGAGTAAGAATTAACACGAGATCTATTACATTAGAAAAACCCGACTTTATTACTCTCTTGACCTATATATACACATCGCGCCACTCGCGGACATGCAAATATATTCACCTATCAAAAGAAACAACATGTAAACTATATAAAACAAAACAATACTATGCAAATGTCGCGAGGTATGCGACATTAAGAATAAAATTTGCATATGGAATCATTACAGCACCCGCCACCGAAGACCCATCACTCCTGAGATGAGACTCCTGGTGGTCCATGATAAAATTGTCCTCCAGCCATTTGGTGATGGTGATTCGGCTATTCCAGATGATATGGATAGTATAACTCTGTTTAGAAAGCGTTTTACTTTCTTCTACCTTTGATTCATCATATTCACCTATTTCTTGTACATCATCTTCCATATCCTCCAATGATATTCTGAAACATTTCTCGTAAAGGGAATTTTGATGGCTAATACGAAAACTTCCATTTTGAAGGCTCATCTTGTGAATAGCGTAAAATCTCCATTGTTAGTAGGTATAGGACTATCTTTAGAGCCATCTCCATCTTGTGATTCACTTTATCGAAATCACCTATTCCTAATTTCATATTTCTTTTTTCACCGCTTGTTTGAAACGAATAAATTCCCTTCCCGAGAGTCTCCAACAGAGTATCGTAACAAGGTAGCTCTCTCAAAGCTTCTTCGCCGATACCAGGCTTTGGTTCTTTTTTGCCAATACCAGACTCCTTAGTAGGTTCTTTTTCTCCAGCCTGGGTGTCAGGGACATCAATAATGCAATCAGAAAGTTTTTCTGTATTCTCTGAATCTTTGTCAACTTCCCAGCTTGAGTGTTAGGAACATCCATAACGCAATCAGAAATTTCTTCTGTATTCTCTGAATCTTTGTCAATTTCCCCAGCTTGAGTGAAAGTGGCATCATCAAGATCACAGAGTCCTGCATTATCTGCATCAATATCAGCAATAACATCCTCTTTCGTAAGAGACTCTGCACTTTCAGTTTCTATAACTGACTTTTTATCAACTTGAGCTTTTTCACTTTCTTCAACCTCAACATAATTTCTTTCAACTTCAGCCTTTTCACTTTCATCTGCTTCAACGGATTTTCTCTCAACTTCGGCTTTTTCACTTTCTTCAACAACAGACTTTTTCTCAACTTCGGTGTTAGGAACATCAATAATGCAATTAGAAAGTTCTTCTGTATTCTCTGAATCTTTGTCAATTTCCCCAGCTTGAGTGAAAGTGGCATCATCAAGATCACAGAGTCCTGCATTATCTGCATCAATATCAGCAATAACATCCTCTTTCGTAAGAGACTCTGCACTTTCAGTTTCTATAACTGACTTTTTATCAACTTGAGCTTTTTCACTTTCTTCAAACTCAACATAATTTCTTTCAACTTCAGCCTTTTCACTTTCATCTGCTTCAACGAATTTTTTCTCAACTTCGGCTTTTTCACTTTCTTCAACAACAGACTTTTTCTCAACTTCGTCTACATCTTCTTTTATATTTCCACAAAGAATGCTCATCATCAAGTTCTGTTGCTCCATCATTTCCCTGAGGAGACTTTCCATGGTATATCCTGTCGGCTGCGCCATGTTGTACCGTTCCAATTAAAAGAACGAGTAAGAATTAACACGAGATCTATTACATTAGAAAAACCCGACTTTATTACTCTCTTGACCTATATATACACATCGCGCCACTCGCGGACATGCAAATATATTCACCTATCAAAAGAAACAACATGTAAACTATATAAAACAAAACAATACTATGCAAATGTCGCGAGGTATGCGACATTAAGAATAAAATTTGCATATGGAATCATTACAGATATCTCAGGAGCCCTTCTGGGAATCTACCCTCCCCTGCCGCTTCTTATCAAAGCTAACAACCTGGCCCTATTTGAAAGGAGGAAAATTCCTCTTAGTCTGTCTTCTCCTGACTTTCCCTTCTTCAGGAGATAAGCTTGTCTCGAAATGCCATAGAAGTCCTATCTAAGCTGGTTAGTAAACATTTTACTGTTGTCACTGAGTTTTTGACATGTGTGTGTGTCAATCTTCTTAGTACTGCCTCCACACTAAACGGGATAGGGTAACCTTATCATGGGAAAATAGAGATTATGTACAAAAAGTCGGTTAAGTTATAAAACTTAGCTGAACAATATCTCCCTCAAGAAATTATGCAAGCCTTTCACAGATATTGTAGATTCTAGATGCTAACTGTAGCTTGGTATGATCTTATAGGTATTGTACGCAGATTGAATCAGACTATGCAATTCCTCTCGTTTCTTCCAAGAAAAAAAATCTCAAAATTACTGCTAACTCTAACCCACAGGATAGTAGCTCATAGAACTAGGTCGCTTGTCTAAGACACATTCATGCGGGTGAATGAAGGCCTTCTTGCAGGTCATAAATGTTCATCTGGGAACAGTTGGTCTAGGTAGTTCTATTGTCTTTATTGCCATGCGTCTTTATGTTATGCAATAGAAGATGTCGCTCTAAAGGATCTTAACATTAGGGTTAATACTCGCTGCTCATTTCAGAATGAAGTGGTTGTCTAAACATTGACGTGGAAGGAATCGTATATGTTGTCAGTGTATATCGATGAACTCACACTATGTCGTCTTTTCTGTCACCACCTAGATCCTTTGGGGTGTCTCTTGGTCTCCTTCTATACTCCCTTGACAACATGAATTGTTACACGCGAATCCCGTCCGGTATTCAATAAGTACCATAATGATTTTTGCCACATCTAGGAGACCATCCCTTATGCGACCAAATCAACTTTCTCCCGACTTATAATACCGTTCTCATCGCGGTAATAAATTAACCGAATCCAAAGAGAAATCTTGACCTTGTATATCTTCGTTAATTTCAGTTAGCTCAACTGTCTTCTCCATTCCTTCTTAATACACTGGCCTGACACGCTACACTTCCTCTAATCATCAGCAAGCTCGCTCAATCCCAATGAGAAGGCCACTTCAAGGCGTCAACTCCTTGCTAAACTCATAATGCATGGTTCCAAAATATAAAAAAAAAACTTATATATTTCACAGTGGTATCTGCTCCCACTGATAATGGTTACCAAATATGGAATCTTTCTATTTTATCTATTCAACCGTTATTAGTCGGACTACTGCAATCCTTTCTCACCACCACTCCCAGACACCTGCGCAAATATTGTCTTCGACATGACCAATTCCTTAAAGTTCTGCACTTCTGAACATCCTGTTAGTTATAGTTGTCTTAATTAATCACTGGAGTTATCTGCGATGAGTGCTTGAGTCTCCCTATCTAGATTTCCACTCTAACTCCAGGATCCCTTTCTGTCTAAAACTGCTCAGGTTCTTCATGAAAAAAAACTATACTTAAAACACTATTACCGTGGAGAGAAACCACACATCTGATTCACGAGCATATCCAGCATATCCATAAAAAAAATAAAGAAACTTAGCTAATGCTTGCTTCTATAATCCAAGATATTTATAAGGAATTACAATGAGCATGACTGGTTCGACTCGGATTTTATCATAATTTGTCATGTCTTCTGCTGGCAATTATTTACTGTAATTATATGCTATCGATATGTTTTTTTTTACTAGTCCTCACCCAAGAAGAAGTAGGTTTCACAAAAAAATGCTCAAATTCACACCATTAGAATACCCGTGAATTTTGTTTCGAAATATTCTCATATTTACACTATGACAAGGCAACCTTCTCTCGTTAGTCTGTAGTTAATTGGTTATAGTCAAACAAAATTTCTAGACTTTTAGATCTAGTGCATCTAGAAATGGTGATATATTAAGTGGTTAAATAAGCAAAGGATCTTCCCTTATTCATTGTAATATTATCAAAAGTTGAAACAAATATTCAACTCTTCTAAAGCCTAAAAAAATATATATATATTGAATTGTCCATGAATAAAATAAGTAAAAAAAGGAAATTAGTATATAAACTAAATTATATATATAGAAAAAAATCAGACAAAAATCACTAAAACACATTTTTAAAAAAATGTCTGTCGCCAATCTATCCTTGATGTGACTAAGCTAAAATTATTCAAAATCCTTAAGATTGACAATGTGTAAATATTTCCAAAATAAATACCGGGCGATAAGAAAATAGGAAAATGATAAGCTTCTCTGTCAACACGAAATGCAAAAAGGAATTAGTGTTACAAACGGCAAAAAAAAAAATTCCAATATGTGTGATAATTGAAAATTTTTACTAATTACGCTGAGTTTAAATTAAAAAATTAATATAACTAGTTACGTCTACCAATATAAACTACATAACTAAAAGGAGAAATAAAGTAAATATTATATTGATTGGATGAATTTACTAAGAAAGTTACAAAAATAAAAATATAAGATAAACTTCTTATAAAGTTTTTGTATATTGCATGCATCCTTTTCAGCTTCGGCATAGCTGAAATTAAAATTAATAAAATATATCATATAAGTTTAGTAAGACTTAATTGACTTATTACTGACAATAAAAAAGGTAAAAGTTGAAAATGAAGAAAAAGCTTCTCTTCACAAAGCACAAGGCCTGTAAGAGCCTAAGAGAAACCCACCTTCTCCTTCGCTGGTTTTCGTCCTACTGATTTCATTGACCCTCAGAATTTCCCGCCTAACGCATTTACATCTGGAGTTGTTTTCGTCTTATAGATGTCTATAATCCCCTGAGATGTCCAAAAGTTGTCTCTACTGTCAATCAAATTTGTCCCTAGAGGGAACTAAATTTAACCCAGGTTGGGAAAAACAAAAGACGCGGGAAACTTTGAAAAATATAACTTGAAGTTAAGAAAAATATATACGTTAGAGTCAAATTATATATTAGGTATTTTTGGATGAAAAGAACTTAATAATACATATTAAATATTTCCCGGGTTTCTAATAAAAGGTTTAAAACATACTTCATGCGGCAATTAAAATTAAGATGGAACGAGGCGTAAGAGATTATTTTCTAGGAAATATTTTTTAATGCGAAATATTGTATGCGGTTTTATGAGACTAATCAATCTATATCAAAATTATTCCTGGGTTTCAGTAGAGCATGTAGAACATCTTCTCAGAATCGCAAGCCTTACTTCTCACAAACATTTATTATAATATGTACATATAATGTAATCTTATCAGCTTGTGATTTTCGGGAAATAAGGCCCCACGTTGTAAGCGTCCACTGTTAGCTCAGTTTCTATCGTGACGAGATATTTATCCACTGTGCTATAGTTTCGAACGATATACGCCCCATTCCAATACATTTCAAGAGTATTTATAATGATATTAAAATATCGGTAAGATAATAAAAACACATTCAATGGTAAATATACGATAACGCAAAACGTTGGTTCAGTTCCCAGTATGACGAGGTATAGATTTATGTGTTAACACTATGTTTATATATAGGCATGTGTAATTGTTTTATGAGTGGGACTATCTATGGAAATACCATTGAGTGAATAAATTCCTTTTATGACTATCAGAATATTCAACATATTTTTGTTTAAGATATATTATTTGTTTAAGGTAAAATTTTCATCTATATGTGTGTTTAATTTGGTATAAAACGCTATGGACACAAACTGATAAAAAAACATATGTGATATTTTATTAAATCTAAAATTTTCTCATATCATAAAAAATAATAATAAATAAAAATAAAAGTGAAAGGTTCCATCCTAAGCAAGCAAGTTCTTTGCTTCTAATTTTTTCGATGTATTTAAAAAGGAAAATGACTTTTATTTATTTAGCGAGTAGTAAAATAAAAAGAATTATTTCAAACGTGTCCTAATCTGCCATAGCTCTAAAAGCTTAGTATATTTTGCCAAAAAAATTAAAGAAAATCTTACTAAATGCGACAGGAAATCTCTCTATTCTATAAGCGGGCTTTTTAGCCCACATGAACTAAATTTAGTAGGATTGTTCACTTACCATTTAGTTTTTATACTCATTTTTTTCAAGATTCAAACGTTAGGTTCTTTTTGTCCTCCTCAACGGCCAACCCCCGACTCTCACCGTAACTGACTTTTTTCAAAAATCCCGCGTGACCAAAGAGATTACAGAGTGAGCAAAATATATTTTTTCGTAGAATAATTTTGAAAATAAAAATAAAAATTTCTTCTTTGGAAATAAAAAAGGAATTTAAATTAATAATAAGAATAAAAAATAAAGACGATTCCTTGAAAAAATTAATGTAGAATTTCCTCTTAAAATTCCATTGTTATCTTTGAAATATTTAACTTATCTAAAATATATTCAACTAGCGGATGTACCTGGCTTCGCCCGGGTTTTACCCGAGTAAAGGTTTGTCAAACGAACATTTGTTAAAACAATTCTCTATAAACTTATTTAAAAAAATAATGGATATATTTTGAAAAATTGAAACTCGTAAATTTGAATCTCTCGATAAAGTGAACATTTTTTCCCGGTCCCTGTGTGCCGTGTCATCCTGAATTTTGTCTTTCCTAATTTTCTACATTACAAAATCATCGTTTTATCTAGTGAACATTTTTTCCCGGTCCCTTGAAAAATACTCGATAAGTTGAATAAAATCAATATTAATTGGTTCCCTCGGTAATTGGAAGTTAAAGGAATAGTATCTTTGCCTTGGAATTGTATCATTATTCTTGTCTCAAATAAATTGTGGTGTCATCCTGAGATAATCTTACCTTTGATAAATAATCTTTAAGATAATAAAATTAGTGATAATAAAACTTATAGATAAAAAAAACTTCTTAACATCGTCGCAATGGTGGCGCTGCTTGCGAGTTAAATCTACAAATCTGCAAATAACTCTAAGGATATTCAAGATGTTCAAGAAATTATTTTTCAGAAACCTTCCCAGTACTATACTAAATAACTTCCCAAAGTTTCATGGCGTTCCAATGAGTGGTTTGGTCAGGCATAAAGGACACACACACACACACATACATTCATTTATATATACAGTCTACTCTCGTTATAACGCCACCATCCGGATTTTGCAAAAAAGCGGCGTAAGGCGAGGGTGGCGTTGTATCGAACACGTTTAAAATGTGAAATTTAAAGATACAATAAATTATTTATAACAATTACTAAAACAACTTATACCCTAAGTCAATATATAGAATGACGGCATTAATTAATTAATATGACAAATTGGAATAATTAATTTATTTTTATTCATTAAAAAGTAATTACATTTTCTTGAAGAAGTCTGTGATCACAACTTGTTTTCTCTCCCTCACTTATGGCATAGACACGGCGTAACAAATCCGCAGATAGATTGACGTCGTCAGATGTTGCTCTCTTGGAGTGCTCAAGAAACAACAAAACTGTCTCAGCAGCTGTTCTGGCTTCCCTTAACGATGGTAGGCGCTGGGTCACTGTTGCATCATCATCCTCGCCAAGTTCTTCTTTCGTTGTAACAGTGGACACCAGAAAATTGTCATCTGTTAGCTTCATTTCCGCCTCCTGGGAATCATCAACCAGTTGAAACTCCCTTTCAGTCATCAAATTCTCTGGTGTAATAGCGAAGATGTCGCGAATGCGATCGAGCAGATTTCCATAATTAAGAGGCTCAACTGCAGCAGTAGAAGTGAAGCGAATAATGCCTGTGTGATTCCAGCAGTTGCTGATGGAATCAGGGCTCACAGAATCCCAAGCCATTTTACAATAGCGCACAGCGTAATCCAGACGTAATTATGTGGGTAGATGGGCATCCGCCAATTCCACCATTTTCTGGAGTTGAAACTTGCGATATTGAGCCTTGAAACTTTTGATGATGCCACTATCCAGTGGTTGCAGACTGGCAGTCATATTTGGTGGAAGAAGGTGTATCTTTATGTTGCTGAGACCATCATTAGGGACGCAGTGAGATATAGCGTTATCTAACAACAGTAGGATACGACGTCCTTCAGAGACAAGCTGCTTGTTGAACTGCAGTAGCCATTCTTGAAAGATGCTAGAGGTCATCCACGCTTTGCTGTTAGATGTGTAAGTGCAGTACACGTGTGGACTAAAGTTTCTGAAGCATCGAGGCTTTGCCGATTTTCCAATAATCAGCAATCGCCGCTTGTCTGTTCCAGTAGAGTTGCAGCACTGTAGAACAGTGATTCGTTGCTTCATCCTTTTGACACCACGGCAGTTTTCATCTTTGTGAGCAAGTGTTCGGTCAGGAATGAGCTGAAAAAATAATCCTGTTTCGTCTGCATTGTATATGTTAGCTGGATCATATCCGGAGTTCGCCAGAATACTGTTCAAATTTGTAAGATGTTCATCAATGATAGCTGGAGAAATCGATGCGCCTTCCCCACAGAGCCGTCGTTGCGAAATATGGAATCTCCCTTTAAATCGCTGCAGCCACCCACTGCTGTACGCGAAATTTTCTGGTGCGCCCAAATGCTCGCCAAGTTTTTTTTGCCTTTTCTCTTAAGAGATCATCAGTAATAATAATATTATTGGCACGCTTTTGGGTAAACCAGTTGAAGAGAGCGTCTTCCAAGTCACTAAATTTTCCGACTCTTTGTCTCTTTGAATAACCAACACTATAATTTTCCCACTTCTCAGCCTGAGTGAGAATATCACGGACAGTTGTTCGTGGAAGTGAGAAACTGAGAAACGTTTTCCAATCTCATTCTTCGACATCGTAGGGTTATTTCTTGCCAACTGGCATATCTCCTTCTTCTTTTCAATGGTGATCGACTCACGTTAACGCTTTTGGGAACTCATGATACGACAATACAACAACAACAAAAAAGCCTTTATTTAGGGTCACTGACCCTATACCGGATTCACCAGAGGTATGCATAAGAACAAAGCAGTGAGACAAAGGAAATAACGATATATACAGAGTAAGATGAAAAAGAAAAAAAACAAGAAAAAAAAAGAAAGAGGGAAGCAAGAAATCAACACAAAAAGAGTAGCAGTAAGAAAGTGAGGAGTGAGTATCACTTGGCCTTCTTCTGAGATATGGACTTGTGGAAACCATAAAACGCCGTAGCAATATACTTATTCTGGGTCATATTGTCAATTATTGATGGAAGTGAAGCACAAAGTTGCCCAGTTTTGAGCATAAGGGTTCTTCTTTCTTCTTTCAGAGCAGGGCAATCAAAAATATAGTGAGTGATTTCATTTTTAGTTTTGAATTACAGAAGGTAAAAGTCGGGTCCTCACCGCAGAGCATCTTGGTGTGGTTATCTCTAAAAAAACTTGAAAGTATTCTAACTTGTGCGAGTAGTCTTACAACCGGGAAAGGAAAATCTCCTAAAAGGTATCCCTCCGTCATGAAAGATATGTGAATGTCTTTGTAGTGAGAGTATAGCTTAGATTTATCCATTCTTGTAAGGTCGTTTTGTATAGATTGGTCTGCCGCTGTTTTTAAGAGCCCTGTAATCGCGCTCCTCAGCGTTTCAGGGTCATCACAGGAAACAAGTGCAGGGGATCCATTATTGTTAAGCAGATTGGTGAGCTTTTTAATGAAACCGATGGGTGTGCCCGAAGCATTAGACAGTTCCCGTGTTCTATTAAAACATATACGTGGCAATCTGTCACTGCTCATATTCAACACCCGCAGCCAATACTTCAGGGTTAATTTTAAGGCTGTTACACTCAATGAGATACGACCGGTTTCTAATCTGATTAGGTAACCTGGAGTGTATCTGGGCAGATTCAGGAACCTACGGATAAATATGTCTTGTATATTGTCCAGTAAGTCTTTATGCTCTGTTGCCCACAATGGAGCGGCATACATCAGGACAGCTCTCACTATTGTATCAAAGAGTTTGATTGATAAATTTATTGACTTTGCTTTTGATTTTATTAATATTGGGTGTGTGGCGTTAATTGCTGTAAGTGCTTTTCCTTTAAAGTAATTTGCCGGGTGAGTAGTTGTTATTGTTGGTGTCAGAGGGAATCCCAAGAGTATGTATATCTTGAAGTTATTGTTATGGGTTTATCATTCCAGAACCATCTATCCTTATTTGAGGGTATACCTCCATTACGGAACACCATAATCTTTGACTTGGACTCATTTAGTGTCATTAAGTTCTCATCGAGATATGATACGACAATAAAGTTGTTGTGTTGACGTTAGCAAAGGATGAAGCGACTGTGTATGTCCCAGGAACAAGCAGGAAAAGGGTCTGCTGGCTGTTCACACAATCTGTTATCTGTTGTGTCAACAGCAAACAAAGTCCGACGCCGTTGGCGTAAAAAAATGCAGACAAGAAAGGGGGAGCGGGGGGGGGGGGGTGAGGGACGTTGTGAGCGGCGCTATAACGAGTGGTTTTTGCTACTTGGGATACGAAAAATCAGCGGCGGAAGGCGAACAGCGAGGGAGTGGCGTTATATCGAGAAAAATACATTGATGTCGATTGGGACAATACGAAAAAGCGGCGTAAGGCGAGGGTGGCGTTATATCGAGTGGCGTTATAACGAGAGTAGACTGTATATAGATTTATTAAATATATTTATTGGAATTTTCAACGTGGTAATCTAAGAAATCTTGTTGATTTAAACCTTTCACTATATATAAAGAAAACTAATGAAGTATGGTACATATAGAATTATTTAATATACATATATACACTATGTACACCATTATTGCTGTGGGCCTCGGAGTACAGAAAGCTCAAAGCTCGTCCAGGTCCTCCATCTGGACAACAAAGACTCTGGCAAGGCACTGTAAATATATGATATAGGATGTTTACATCATTGTTGGGTTCGTTTGGTGAAAATGGCCCAACACAGCTAGACATTCTTTTTCGGTAGTCGAATAATTTTGCTCAGGTTTGCTCAGTGTTCGACTTAAATAAGAGATCACCTTTTCTCTAACGCCGAACTTTTGGACTAATGTTGCAACCAGGCCGATGTTAGAATGCGTCAGTATGAATGTAAGTAGTTGCATTCGAATCAAAGTGCCCTAATATTGGGGGATTTATCAAAGCTACTTTAAGGGTTTGAAATGCTTTTTCTTGATTTTCTGTCCTGGTAAAAGGTACATTATTTTTATAAGACTGGTTAATGGATCAGCAATCTTCGAAAAACCTTTTATAAATTTTCTATGATATGAGCACATTCCTAAAAATGATTGAACTTCTTTTATCTTTTTGGGCCAAGGAAATTCTCTAATAGCCTTGATATTATGCTCTGCTGGTTTTATACCATGTTGACTAGTTATATGGCCAAGAATCTCCAGTTCTTCGAAAGCAAATTGACATTTTTTGTTGTTCAATTTTAAATTAGCCTCGCGAAAACATCTTAAAACAGCTTCTATTCTTTTGAGATGTGTTGAAAATTCCTTGCTATATATGATTACGTCATCTAGATGACATAGGCAAATTTGCCATCAAAGATTACCAAGTATATTCTCCATGTTCCTCTCAAATGTAGCAGGGGCATTGCATAGTCCGAAGGGCATTACGTTGAACTCATATTGACCATGTGCTGTAGTGAAAGCTGTCTTTTCCTTATCTTTCTTCTCAACATCTACTTGCCAATATCCTGATTTAAGGTCAATTGCTGAAAAGTATTTGGATCCTTGAAGTGTGTCCAATACTTCATCAATTCTGGAATTGGGTAAACATCCTTCACTGTTACATCATTCAATTTTCTGTAGTCAACGCAGAATCTGTACTTACCATCTCGCTTCTTGAACAATATTACGAGGAAGGACCATGGACTTGAGGATGGTCTAATTATGCCGTCTCTGAACATTTCATCAATTTGCTCTTTTATGATTTCTCGCTATTTAGCGCTCACCCTATACGGCTTGTGTTTGATCGGTTTCGCGCCTTCTCTATTGATCCGATGTTTCGCTAAGTTGGATCTTCCTAATCCCGACGAAAACAAATCCGCGTACTTTTCCAAAACTAGTTTCAATTGCTCCTTTTCCTTAGATGATAAATTTTAGTTTATCTGAAATTGAGGTTCTTCTGTATTCTTTTGTTCACTTTCTTTCATTAGATTCACTTTGGCTGGCTGGCTTCCAAAGCACAATGTTTGGTTTTTAATATTTTTAATGGTCGAGAGTAAGGGTTTGTTATCCAGATATATGTTTCCTTATTCGCAACATTTATTAAGCTTCTCGCTAGTAGAAGTTCATTTGTTTGAAAATTTTTCTGATTCTCCTCGATTCGCCATCCTCTGCTTCTACAAATGCCTTAATCAATTTAATAGAAAATTTTGGTATAAATGCATCCTTTGCACTTTTTATTTTCTTCTGTTGATATTTGAATACGTCATGATTTCCTGTCAAGTAATATTTTATTATGATATATAGCTAGCAATAAATATGTATATATATGTTTCTATGAAAATGTTAATCTGCAAGACGCAGGTTATCATCATCCCTTTTTGATTTGTTTTTGTCACTTTGGCGGTTCGAAAATAAACAACAAAAGCTGTATCAGACATTATAAAGACAATAAAGATTTTCTGATAATTAGAAAGTACAAGGATGTTGCATTTGGCGACGAGGATATAAGAGTAAGTACCCTTGAATTTCGAAGTAAATATTTTTAGAAAAAATCTTTGATTTTGCATATAATTGAAAGTTATTCTTAAAAGACACAAATTGCAAAGTTTTAAGATGCTAATTTAAGATAGAGTAAAAGAAAATTTTAAGAAGTTATGTTTTATTATGAATATATGTGGTGAAGTCTGGTAGCCTCTTGTAGAATCCTGTCGACTATAACTGTGGTGAGGTCTGGTAGCCTCTTGTAGGGTCCTGTCGACTAGAAATGTGGTGATGTACTGTTGCCTCTCGTATTACTGTGTTGACCAAGAGGAACAGTCAGAATAAGGAGTTTTCTAGTACCTCTCTGCACCTTGGAAGACCTTTTACAGTTCTCACAAAGTACAGGCAGCCGTGGTCGAGGTAGAGTGGAAAGCTTGGGAATGTCCATACACAAAAAACGAAGACACAGTTTCACTAGGAAAGTTCCGTGAACAGATAAAAAAATTGAGCTAGGAGCGAAAGATGGAGATAGAAGAGTTCTTACTGGGCTACATGGTCGATGAGGTGGACCTGGCGTACAGCCGACGAGGGCCTTTTAAATATTTTTTTAGAAAGGGAGTGTTGCATTTCAACAGATGCGACAGGGGCGTGGATCGTCTGGTGAAATTTTACTGGCGCCGTCCTGACAGTTTCCAATCTATCTTTAAATGTTGTTTTGTGACTTCCATCTATCTCGAATTTAGACGTGTTCGCCAACTTCTTTTGGCTGGTTTTCCTATGTTCACTCTTCACCCAGAGGTATAGTCAGCGCTGAGATCTTCTCCTAAAATGTAGCGGGCTTTCCAAGCTCTAACTAAGTGAAAGCACTAGTCTCACCAAAGCTCAACTCAACTCACATTTTATTTCCAAGCACACATACACACACGTGACCAGGCACTCCTGGTCAAATATAATATAAACATTTACAAAGAGTAATAATAAAAATAAACTCTAACGAGACGTTATGACTTCTATCTCTTGCTTCAGCTCAACTCTTAATCTATTAGAGTTTTATTTATTTATCCTCAGTTCGTACAAAGTACATTACATATGATGATGTAATGACACATGTCAATCATGCGTATAATCATTTACAGATGTGTTTCTATTATACAACATGAAAATCTTGTTATAAGTTATATACAATATGGGGTTGTTGCTTTAAATTACCATATATATATTGCATATATATGTGTTATAAATGATGATATAAAAGAATATAATGAGGAAAGTGAAACTTTTGAAACGTTTTATGAACGATTGGAAAAGTTTCTCATATTGGAGGAGGCAGGGGATGAGAAGAAAAAGGCTTATCTCCTAACCCTCATGGGAAGTAAAACATATGGTATTTTGAAGAATTTGTGCAGTCCTATTCTACCTAAAAATAAAACCTTTGATAACCTAATAGATATCTTGAAAAGGCACTTCTCTCCAAAGCGTTCAATTGTAGTAGAGAGGTTCTTTTTTTTTAAAGAATTCAATTAAAGGAAGAAAGCACCTCGGATTACTTGGTGGAAATTAAGCGTTTGGCTTCCTCGTGCAACTTTGGAGGATTTCTGGAGGATTCTTTACGTGATAAAATGGTTTGTGGTTTATGCAGCATCTTTGTACACTTTTATTTTTAGCAAATCTTTATTGTCTTAGTAAAGTCTGATACAGCTTTTTGTTGTTTATTTCGAAACGCCAAAAAGTGACAAAAACAAATCAATGATGATGATAACCTGCGTCTTGCAGATTAACATTTTCATAGAAACATATATATATATACATATTTATTGCTAGCTATATATCACCATCTTCTCTCTTCAAATCTCACAGGAGGTCTCCTCGCTCGAGGTGGGTTCCGCCTTAGGACAGGACCCTCCTCTTTCAAGGCCTCGGGGTCCAGCGAGCGAAGAGGCTCCAATGACTTTCCATCGTCTGTATCACTCTGAACCTCTGAATCTTGATCCGACCGCTGGCTAGTTAGTCCTGGCGACATCGACTCCATATAACCTCTGTCTCGTACAACCTCCGAGATTATGGCACTGAGACCTGCTCCTCTTGAGTGCTCGGGTTGACGCTCTCCATCTCCACTCTCATCTTCCTCACCATTCCTCCACCTTTTTCTAATTTGATCCCTGTGATAGGCCTTTACCTGTCCGTGGATCAAAATGGTGTAGACTCTAGTTCCCTTCTTGCCCACAATTTTTCCTGGGATCCATTTATCACCACCTCTAAAGTTTTTACACCACACTAAATCATCTATCTGGAATTCTTCCAAATGGGTTCGCCGATCATACTTCATTTGCCTGGCTTGCTGGTCCCTAACTCTAGATGCCAAGCTGGGATGTATCAACGACACTCTGGTTCGAAGCGCACGCCCAATAAAGAGCTCTGATGGAGTCTTTCCCGTTGTCACATGCGGGGTGCTTCGATATGCCAGAAGAACTTTTGATAAGGTGTCTTGAATAGTGTGTATCCCCAATTTTCCTTTTATTTTTATCCAGGGTAGTCTTAATTGTTCTAACCGCTCTTTCAGCCAAGCCATTACTTTGCGGGTGGTACGCCGGGATCAATGTTTGTTTAATTCCATTTCCTTCCAGAAAACCTTTCATTTCACTACCAGTAAACTGAGGTCCATTATCAGATACAAGTTCCACCGGTAACCCATAGGAAGAAAAAAGTCGCCGTAGTTGCTCAATGGTTTTGCGTGTGGTGGTCTCTCTCATTGGGATGGCTTCGATCCACTTTGAATGACTATCTACTACTATTAATAAATTAATGTTTTCCTTATTTGCAAAATCAATGTGAATTCTTTGCCAAGGTCTGGTTGACCATTTCCAGGGTTGCCATTTTCCTTTATTTGGCCCATCCTGGGATTGCTGACCGCTTCTGCACTTATTCACCAAAAACTCGATTTGGGTATCTAGATTTGGCCACCAAAAATGTGATCTTGCTACAGCCTTCATTTTGTTCATACCGGAATGAGTCTCATGAAGACAGTTCAACATTTTTATTCTGAGAGATGGTGGAATGACAACTCTCATTCCCCAAACCAAACACTCCCCATCTACAGTTAGCTCAAGTTTCCTTTGAAAATAAGGTCTGAGGTGATCAGCCACCTTTTCAGGCCAGCCTTGCTGAGTATAAAATTTGGCCAATGAGAGCACTTCGTCTTTTTCAGTTTCCGTGGCAATTTCCTCTGCTGTGATCGGCAATTCTTCCACAAAGGATAATGCATAGACATTATTTAATCTTGGAATTTCTTCACAGCCCACAGGAAAACGTGACAGAAGATCTGCATTCCCATGGTCTTGAGTTCTTCGAAATTTAATATCGTAAGTATAAGCTGACAAAATAAGCGCCCAACGCCGCAATCTTGAAGTAGATAAGGTGGGGATTCCTGATCTTGAGCCCAAAATGGTCACCAATGGCTTATGGTCTGTAATAAGAATAAATTTTCTTCCATAAATAAATTGATGAAACTTGGTAACTCCATATATAATGGCTAGAGCCTCCTTCTCAATCTGAGAATAATTTTGTTCTGCTTCCGATAAAGTCCGTGAGGCAAACATAATCGGTCTCTCCTGGCCTTTTATAATATGTGACAACACAGCGCCCACTCCAATCTGCGGTGCATCAGTGGCCAAACACAATGGCAAAGTCGTATCATATGGGACTACCACCCTCTCAGAGGTAATGCTGTTCTTGCACTTGTCAATGGCCTCTCCACATTCCTTTGTCCAAACCCAAGGACGTTTTTTGTGAAGAAGCTCATGAAGAGGCTTCAAAAGCTCTGGCAAATTGGGTATGAACTTCCCATAAAAGTTAACTAAACCAAGAAATGACCTTAATTCAGAGATATTCGTAGGCGTTTTGGCCTTCTGTATTGCTTGTACCTTATGATCTAAAGGTCTGATGCCCTCTCCCGTGACAAGATGTCCTAAATATTCAATTTCTTTTTGCAAAAATAGGCATTTTTCTTTCTTTAGTTTGATATTATACTTCGCCAAGCGAACAAATATAGTCTTCAACAACGCCAGATGTTCTTCAATTGATGCTGTGGCTATAAGGACATCATCAATATAACAAATTACGCCTCCTATACCCGACAAAACCCTATCCATTACAGATTGAAAATAACTGGGCGCATTTGCCAATCCAAATGGCATTCTCTTAAACCTGAACAGCCCTTTATGAGTATTTATCGTTAGTAACGGTCGGGTGCCTGGGTCCACCTCTAATTGCAGATAAGCGTTCCTCAAGTCCAATTTAGAAAAGTATTTTCCCTTGGCCAATGTGGAGAATAAATCTTGCTGTGTGGGAAGGGGATAGGCCGCAGTGTCCAAATATTTATTTAGAGTTACCTTGAAGTCGCAGCAAATTCTGATCTCTTTATTTTTTTTCGGCACTACAACCACTGGAGTGGCCCATTTACTGCTCGCCACCTCACATAGATAACCCTTAGCCACCATTTTGTCTAATGCTTCAGTAACTGCTGGCCTAATGGCGAAAGGCACCGGACGAGCCTTATGGAAAATTGGATTCACATCACACATGTTTACTGAAAATATGAAACCTTTTATTGGTTCAGTTGTCTCCACAAATAAGGCTTGATTTTCCTTCAAAATTTCCTCAATGGTAATTTCCACAGGCATATGTTTTACCGCGAAACAGCCCAATTTCAATCTATTTATCCATTCTCTTCCCATCAACCCCCTATTTTTTCCTTTCACCACCAACGCTCTAAGTTTGTAAGTAATATCTTGACACTCCACTTTGACATTGATTTTACCCAGAATGGGTACCACGGTACCATCATAAGTTCTTACAATAATACTCGCTTTTTCCAATTTCAAGTGTTGAAGACTATTTTTAAAATCCTTTTCTGATATCAGTGTTAGACCACTACCCGTATCCATTTCAAATTTTAAAAAGTTTCCTTCTACTTTTAACTCCATCAGATAGGGAGGGTCACTTGAGGCAAAATTAATTTTATACTCAGGTATCGTCATGCTTATAATTTTCTGGACATACTCTTCCTCCTCTTCTTGGTCTCCTATCTGATGTATATTTCCCGGCTGATTCTGATGTTGCCTTAGATTTCTTCTACTGCTCCAACATATTGAGGCAATGTGTCCTTTTTTATTACACTTAAAGCATATCGCCTCCTTAAATCTACATGGTTCTTTATGCGGTTTACCACAATGTTTACATTTGCCATTCTGGAAATTTGATTCAACCTTGCGTTCCATCCTCAACTTATCTACACAATCTTCACCCTGCTCCAAATGGAATAATTTTGTATTTTTCTCGGCCGCTTCCATAGATAATGCTATCTCAATTACTTTAGCTAAAGAAATGTCACCCTCCGACAAAATTCTATTTTGTATTTTGGCATTATATAACCCACAAACCATTTTATCACGTAAAGAATCCTCCAGAAAATTTCCAAAGTTGCATGAGGAAGCCAAACCCTTAATATCCACCAAGTAATCCGAGATGCTTTCTTCCTTTAATTGCATTCTTTTAAAAAAAATGAACCTCTCTACTACAATTGAGCGCTTTGGAGAGAAGTGCCTTTTCAAGATATCTATTAGGTCATCAAAAGTTTTATTTTTAGGTAGAATAGGACTGCACAAATTCTTCAAAACACCATAGGTTTTACTTCCCATGAGGGTTAGGAGATAAGCCTTTTTCGTCTCATCCCCTGCCTCCTCCAATATGAGAAACTGTTCCAATCGTTCATAAAACGTTTCAAAAGTTTCAGTTTCCTCATTATATTCCTTAAATTGGTAACTAGCCATTTTATTTCACTTTTTTTTTAATTTGCATCCTAAAACTTTGCAATTTTAGTCTTTTAAAAATAACTTTCAATTATATGTAAAAAAAAAAATCAAAGATAATTTCTAAAAATATTTACTTCAAAATTCGAGGGTACTTACTCTTATATCCTCGTCGCCAAATGCAGCATCTTTGTACACTTTTATTTTTAGCAAATCTTTATTGTCTTAGTAAAGTCTGATACAGCTTTTTGTTGTTTATTTCGAAACGCCAAAAAGTGACAAAAACAAATCAATGATGATGATAACCTGCGTCTTGCAGATTAACATTTTCATAGAAACATATATATATATACATATTTATTGCTAGCTATATATCAGTTTATATAATGCCAAAATACAAAATAGAATTTTGTCAGAGGGCGACATTTCTTTGCCTAAAGTAATTGAGATAGCATTATCTATGGAAGCGTCCGAGAAAAATACAAAATTATTTTATTTGGAGCAGGGTGAAGATTGTGTGGATAAGTTGAGGATGGAACGCAAGGTTGAATCAAATTTCTAGAATGGCAAATGTAAACATTGTGGTAAACTGCATAAAGAACCATGTAGATCTAAGGAGGCGATATGCTTTAAGTGTAATAAAAAAGGACACATTGCCCCAATATGTTGGAGCAGTAGAAGAAATCTAAGGCAACATCAGAATCAGCCGGGAAATATACATCAGATAGGAGACCAAGAAGAGGAGGAAGGATATGTCCAGAAAATTATAAGCGCGACGATACCTGAGTATAAAATTAATTTTGCCTCAAGTGACCCTCCGTATCTGATGGAGTTAAAAATAGAATGAAACTTTATTAAATTTGAAATGGATACGGGTATTGGTCTAACACTGATATCGGAAAAGGATTTTAAAAATAGTCTTCCACATTTGAAATTGGAAAAAGCGAGTATTATTGTAAGAACTTATGATGGTACCGTGGTACCCATTCTGGGTAAAATCAATGTCAAAGTGGAGTGTCAAGATATGACTTACAAACTTAGAGCGTTGGTGGTGAAAGGAGAAAAGAGGGCTTTGATGATAAGAGAATGGATAAATAGATTGAAATTGGGCTGTTTCTCGGTAAAACATATACCTGTGGAAATTACCATTGAGGAAATTTTGAAGGAAAATCAAACCTTATTTGT
Organism: Cordylochernes scorpioides; assembly: GCA_030710605.1. Lineage (NCBI taxonomy): Eukaryota > Metazoa > Arthropoda > Arachnida > Pseudoscorpiones > Chernetidae > Cordylochernes > Cordylochernes scorpioides. The sequence goes on along the minus strand of CP092886.1, from coordinate 158,358,955 downwards.
GGAGACAACTGAACCAATAAAAGGTTTCACATTTTCAGTAAACATGTGTGATGTGAATCCAATTTTCCATAGGGATCGTCCGGTGCCTTTCGCCATTAGGCCAGCAGTTACTGAAGCATTAGACAAAATGGTGGCTAAGGGTTATCTATGTGAGGTGGCGAGCAGTAAATGGGCCACTCCAGTGGTTGTAGTGCCGAAGAAAAATAAAGAGATCAGAATTTGCTGCGACTTCAAGGTAACTCTAAATAGATATTTGGACACTGCGGCCTATCCCCTTCCCACACAGCAAGATTTATTCTCCACATTGGCCAAGGTAAAATACTTTGCTAAATTGGACTTGAGGAACGCTTATCTGCAATTAGAGGTGGACCCTGGCACCCGACAGTTACTAACGATAAATACGCATAAAGGGCTTTTCAGGTTTAAGAGAATGCCATTTGGATTGGCAAATGTGCCCAGTTATTTTCAATCTGTAATGGAAAGGGTTTTGTCGGGTATAGGAGGCGTAATTTGTTATATTGATGATGTCCTTATAGCCACAGCATCAATTGAAGAACATCTGGCGTTGTTTAAGACTATATTTGCTCGCTTTTCGAAGTATAATATCAAACTAAAGAAAGAAAAATGCCTATTTTTGCAAAAAAGAAATTGAATATTTAGGACATCTTGTAACGGGAGAGGGCATCAGACATTTGGATCATAAGGTACAAGCAATACAGAAAGCCAAAACGCCTACGAATATCTCTGAATTAAGAGATCATTTCTTGGTTTAGTTAACTTTTATGGGAAGTTCATACCCAATTTGCCAGAGCTTTTAAAGCCTCTTCATGAGCTTCTTCACAAAAAACATCCTTGGGTATGGACAAAGGAATGTGGAGAGGCCATTGACAAGTGCAAGAATTGCATTACCACTGAGAGGGTGCTAGTCCTATATGATACGACTTTGCCATTGTGTTTGGCCACTGATGCATCGCAGATTGAAGTAGGCGCTGTGTTGTCACATATTATAGAAGGCCAGGAGAGACCGATTATGTTTGCCTCACGGACTTTATCGGGAGCAGAACATAATTATTCTCAGATTGCGAAGGAGGCTCTAGCCATTATTTATAGAGTAACCAAGTTTCATCAATTTATTTATGGAAGAAAATTTATTCTTATTACAGACCATAAGCCATTGGTGACCATTTTGGGCCAAAGATCAGAAATCCCCACCTTATCTACTTCAAGATTGCAGCGTTGGGCGCTTATTTTGTCAGCTTATACTTACGATATTAAATTTCGAAGAACTCAAGACCATGGGAATGCAGATCTTCTGTCACGTTTTCCTGTAGGTTTTGAAGAAATTCTAAGACTAAATAATGTATATGCTTTATCCTATGTGGAAGAATTGCCAATCACAGCAGAGGAAATTGCCACGGAAACTGAAAAGACGAAGTGCTCTCATTGGCCAAATTTTATACTCAGCAAGGCTGGCCTGAAAAGGTGGCTGATCACCTCAGACCTTATTTTCAAAGGAAACTTGAGCTAACTGTAGATGGGGAGTGTTTGGTTTGGGGAATGAGAGTCGTCATTACACCATCTTTCCGAATAAAAATGTTGAACTGTCTTCATGAGACTCATTCCGGTATGAACAAAATGAAGGCTGTAGCAAGATCACATTTTTGGTGGCCAAATCTAGATACCCAAGTCGAGGTTTTGGTAAATAAGTGCAGAAGCTGTCAGCAAACCCAGGATGGGCCAAATAAAGGAGAATGGCAACCCTGGAGATGGTCAACAAGACCTTGGAATTCATATTGATTATGCAAATAAGGAAAACATCAATTTATTAATAATAGTAGATAGTCTTTCAAAGTGGATCGAAGCCATCCCAATGAGAGAGACCACCACACGCAAAACCATTGAGCAACTACGGCGACTTTTTTTTCCTATGGTTTACCAGAGGAACTTGTGTCTGATAATGGACCTCAGTTTACTGGTAGTGAAATGAAAAGTTTTCTGGAAGGAAATGGAATTAAACAAACATTGATCCCGGCGTACCACCCGCAAAGTAATGGCTTGGCTGAAAGAGCAGTTAGAACAATTAAGACTGCTCTGGATAAAAATAAAAGAAAAATTGGGGTTACCATTCAAGACACCTTATCAAAAGTTCTTCTGGCATATCGAAGCACCCCGCATGTGACAACGGGAAAGACTCCATCAGAGCTCTTTATTGGGCGTGTGCTTCGAACCAGAGTATCGTTGATACATCCCAGCTTGGCATCTAGAGTTAGAGACCAGCAAGCCAGGCAAATGAAGTATGATCGGCGAACCCATTTGGAAGAATTCCAGATAGATGATTTAGTGTGGTGTAAAAACTTTAGAGGTGGTGATAAATGGATCCCAGGAAAAATTGTGGGCAAGAAGGGAACTAGAGTCTACATCATTTTGATCCACAGACAGGTAAAGGCCTATCACAGGGATCAAATTAGAAAAAGGTGGAGGAATGGTGAAGAATATGAAAGTGGAGATGGAGAGCGTCAACCCGAGCACCCAAGAGGAGCAGGTCCCAGTGCCATAATCTTGGAGGTTGTACGAGACAGAGGTTATATGGAGTCGCTGTCGCCAGGACTAACTAGCCAGCGGTCGGATCAAGATTCAGAGTGATACAGACGATGGAAAGTCATTAGAGCCTCTTCGCTCGCTGGACCCCGAGGCCATGAGAGAGGAAGGTCCTGTCCAAAGGCGGAACCCACCTCGAGCCAGGAGACCTCCTTTGAGATTTCGTGTTTGAAGAGAGAAGATGGTGATATATAGCTAGCAATAAATATGTTTATATATGTTTCTATGAAAATGTTAATCTGCAAGACGCAGGTTATTATCATCCCTTTTTGATTTGTTTTTGTCACTTTGGCGGTTCGCAAATAAACAACAAAAAGCTGTATCAGACATTATAAAGACAATAAAGATTTTCTGATAATTAGAAAGTACAAGGATGTTGCAGATTATTTCACGCTGACAATCAATTGTTGCGTTCATTTTCTTAAGAAAATCTCGACCAAGTATAAATATTTGCAAATTTGTTCTCATTATCACAAATTGATGCGTAATTGCTTTGTCATCAAATTTTATATTTAAAACAATATTTTCTACGATATCTAATTCTTTGCCATCGGGTCCAGAGCACATTTTATCAGGATTTATTATTTCAAGACCTGCATTAAAAGCTGTACTAAGGTCGACCACTGAAAGATCGGCGCCTGTATCAATCAAAGCTTCGCAAATACCGATTCTATCCACGATAATTATCATTTTATATTTGGGGTCCAACTTTTTAATTCCATTTATGGTCGACTTGCTTTGATTGACAGACTCAGGCGCGATGCTTAGTTTAAATCTTCCAATGCGGCATATCTATTCCTTGTAGGGATACTCGAGTATGTGCTTGCTATTACTTACGTCAGAATTGAGCAGGGGTCTCGACTTATCAGTTCCATTATTCATTAGGATTTCTTCTTCGACCTTGTCTTGTGTAACTATGGGGTCCTCTTCCACAATTCTTACAAACTTGACTCTGCAATACCGCGCTACGTGTCCTGGCTTGCTACACTTGAAACATATTGGTCTCCCGTCTTCTGTCCTATTCCTGTTTGAATCTGAACTCTTATTGTATGTTTTCCTTGGGTGGACCGGTTTTGGCTCAGGATTGGGAGTGTAAGATCGTCTAGGGGCAGATACCTGGGGCAGAGGCTTATTCTGGTAATATCTTGGAGCGGGGGCCTGGGGCTTGGGGGTGTTCTGGTAGTACCTCGGAGCGGGGGCCTGGGGCTTGGAGGTGTTCTGGTATGGTCTTCTGAACGACGGAGCGTTCTTCCATTGCTCTTGATGATGGGGACGAGGAGAGCGTGGTCCAATATATAGAGCATTTGATTTTTTCACACGTTCTTGGTAATTATTTTCAAACAAATCCAGCTTTTTACAAATTTCGAGATGTTCGTTGGTATTTTAGGAGGGTTTAGGTAGAGGGCAAAAGAGTATTCTTTCTTTAACCCTCCAATAACCCAGTTTATTTTAGTCTCTTCTTCCATTTGGGGGTCGACCTTGTTGCACAGTACAAGGAAAAAAAGTACACAAAGAAAATACACAAATACGCTAGATATTAAACATCTTTGAAATAACACGTGAAGTTGAAAAGGTTAAGATAACACACGCACTAAGCCTACAATATTTTTCAAAAATAGGTAGAGACATGAGTTTTTCACTCAGAGTTTGTAGGCTTACTTCTTACAAATTTTTACTAATTTGAAATTTTCGGTAGTTTCGGCCCCACGTTGGAAAGCGCCAATGTTAAACCGGTGTTTGTGCATATTGAAATACCTTGTATTGACCATTGAATGATATACTAAACTCACAAAGAAAAATTTAAAACTCGCCACGGCAATTATACAAACACAGATTTATGCAAGGTTCAACCTCTTTATTATAACATGGTACCAAGGGGCAAACCTCAAAGTGGGCTAACCAAGAAATTTTACCAACCATTAAAAATAAATTTTGAATGTCTAGTTTGGTGTAAAGCAAAAAAAAAGAATACAAAATGATAAAATTGAAATGCATATGAAATTTATTAAGACTAAAAACTACCTGTAATATGGTACAAAGGTAGAATATATGCAAGATATTGTCCATTATTTTATAAACAGCTCTTTACTTCGAATTTCATTTTTTTTATACAAGCGGGACCGCTACTTTAAAATTTACTGACGTATACAAAAAAATAACAAAAGAAATTTCTCTTTGTTTGGAATACACTATGCATGGCGGGAAATCGTGGGCTTACAAGATAGCTCGACACCATACCAAAAATTAAAAAAATTCTTAGATAATAAAACATACTAAATGTGATAATGAAATATTTCCTAACTTATTATCAGGCCTTTTGACCCACACAATAAAATCTGAAATCATTTTAACTTACCATTGTGTTTCTTTGCGCACCGACCTCGGCCCACCTCGACTGCTCGATTGCTTTTTTGCAACTGATAAATTTTTTAAAAGTCGCGTCCCTCTAAAAATTTATCTTCTTTTTACAGAGTAAAAAAAGAAAAAATATTTTAATTTCGCAGAATATATTCGAAAATAAAAAATAAAAATATTATTCTTTTTAGCAAAAGAAAATTTAAATTAATAATAAAAAATAATAAAATGTAACAGATCGATTTCTTGAGATTTTAATTTAGTAATTTCTTCTTAAAAATTTTTATATTGTTATCTTTAAAAAATATCTAATCTATCTAGAATTATATATATATAATTAATTTTATTCTTTGAAATAAAATAATTTTAGAATTTTCGAGATGGGGGGGGGGGGGTAATAAAATTTTGGACCTTTCATCTTGCATATAAAAGGGGATTGGTTATACACATATATCACATATGTACAATCTGATATGTACATTCTGTACATATCTACATCTGGGCCTTTTTGCAGCGGGTTTCTGGATAGAAGCCCAGAGCTAATTCAAGTTCTCCATCTCTTAATTCTCCTCGTCGTTGTCCTTCTGTGGAGGGTTGGTCAGTTTGGAAAGGGTCAGTGTCATCCCCAACTGGGCGTCTTCCCGGGCTTTGGTCTTTGGAGCATCGTCGGCCATCTTCTCGGCCTTTCCTCGGTGGGGAATTCTCCATCTGGACAACAAGCACTTCGACGAGACACTGTACATATATGATGTAAAATGTTTACATCATTGTTGGGCCTGATTTGTGAAAATATGGCTCAACAAATTCAATACCTTTTGTAGATATATTTTAAATTATATAGCAACACACAAATATCTTTTAAGAAACTGATAATTTATATTATGCTTATCAACATATATAGTCACGACCGTCTTTCCTCATCGCTGTCACGGATGCGCGCGCATCATCATTATGATCATTATCATTATCTAATGATAATAATAATTATTATTATTATTATATTATTATTATTATTTTATTATCAACATATATAGTCACGACCGTCTTTCCTCAATTCCTCATGTCACGGATGCGCGCGCATCATCATTATGATCATTATATCATTATCTAATGATAATAATAATAATTATTATTATTATATTATTATTATCAACATATATAGTCACGACCGTCTTTCCTCAATTCCTCAATTCCTCATCGCTGTCACGGATGCGCGCGCATCACCATTATGATCAATATCATTATCTAATGATAATAATAATAATTATTATTATTATATTATTATTTGAGTCAAAAGGCGATCCATTAATTAAGATTATAAAAATACAGGTACGCCCTTTTTTATAATATATTATTATTATTATTCTATTATTTTATTATTATCAACATATATAGTCACGACCATCTTTCCTCAATTCCTCATCGCTGTCACGGATGCGCGCGCATCATCATTATGATCATTATCTTCTATAGAAGCTTCTATCTTTATAATTATGTATATTTACAAAAAGTCAATTCGCTCGCGCCTCTAGCGGTGAAAATGAGGGGTAATACCAGCTGACCTAATGTACATGTAAAGTTTGGAGCGGGACGTTTCACAAGAGTGACATCCACGGCTCCAATTTATAATTGTAACAAATAGTATTGGAATAAAAACATTCAATCGGGTAAAACACGGGCGTTGCCCAGGTCATTCGGCTAGTTAATATATATAGTCACGACCGTCTTTCCTCAATTCCTCATGTCACGGATGCGCGCGCATCATCATTATGATCATTATCTTCTATAGAAGCTTCTATCTTTATAATTATGTATATTAACAAAAAGTCAATTCGCTCGCGCCTCTAGCGGTGAAAATGAGGGGGTAATACCAGCTGACCTAATGTACATGTAAAGTTTGGAGCGGGACGTTTCACAAGAGTGACATCCCACGGCTCCAATTTATAATTGTAACAAATAGTATTGGAATAAAAACATTCAATCAGGTAAAACACGGGCGTTGCCCGTCATTCGTCTAGTCAACATATATAGTCACGACCGTCTTTCCTCATCGCTGTCCTCAATTCCTCATGTCACGGATGCGCGCGCATCATCATTTTGATCATTATCATTATCTAATGATAATAATAATAATAATTATTATTATATTATTATTATTATTCTATTATTTTATTATTATCAACATATATAGTCACGACCGTCTTTCCTCAATTCCTCATCGCTCTCACGGATGCGCGCGCATCATCATTATGATCATTATCTTCTATAGAAGCTTCTATCTTTATAATTATGTATATTTACAAAAAGTCAATTCGCTCGCGCCTCTAGCGGTGAAAATGAAGGGTAATACCAGCTGACCTAATGTACATGTAAAGTTTGGAGCGGGACGTTTCACAAGAGTGACATCCACGGCTCCAATTTATAATTGTAACAAATAGTATTTGAATAAAAACATTCAATCGGGGTAAAACACGGGCGTTGCCCGGGCCATTCGTCTAGTCAACATATATAGTCACGACCGTCTTTCCTCATCGCTGTCACGGATGCGCGCGCATCATCATTATGATAATTATCATTATCTAATGATAATAATAATAATTATTATTATTATATTATTATTCTTATTATCAACATATATAGTCACGACCGTCTTTCCACCGTCAACAATTCCTCAATTCCTCATGTCACGGATGCGCGCGCATCATCATTATGATCATTATCATTATCTAATGATAATAATAATAATAATTATTATTATATTATTATTATTATTATATCAACATATATAGTCACGACCGTCTTTCCTCCTCAATCAATTCCTCAATTCCTCATGTCACGGATGCGTGCGCATCATCATTATGATCATTATCATTATCTAATGATAATAATAATAATTATTATTATTATATTATTATTATTAACATCATTATGATCATTATCTTTTATAGAAGCTTCTATCTTTATAATTATGTATATTTACAAAAAGTCAATTCGCTCGCGCCTCTAGCGGTGAAAATGAGGGGTAATACCAGCTGACCTAATGTACATGTAAAGTTTGGAGCGGGACGTTTCACAAGAGTGACATCCACGGCTCCAATTTATAATTGTAACAAATAGTATTGGAATAAAAACATTCAATCGGGTAAAACACGGGCGTTGCCCGGGTCAGTCGTCTATATATATATAAATCAATGTTTGTTTGTTTGTATGTCCGGTATACAAATTCGCAGTAATTCACTAATTCAAACCAAAATTTCCATACATAGGTAAAAAAATACGGGGAAGACGATAGGCTATTTTAAAAATATATATAAATCAATTATTAAAACTATATATTCAAATTATTCTACTTAGCCCATGAACAGCGCTATCTATCAAAGATTAGGTTAAATTATGCTGATGCACACAAATAGATAATGCTAATAACAAACAATTATAAAAAAAAATCTTATCCAAATATATATCACTCGGGTAGATATGCACACGGGTCAATCCCGTGGCGAAGCCCAGGTCACCCATCTAGTTATATATATAGTCACGACCGTCTTTCCTCATTCCTCATCGGCCGCCTCTGTCACGGATGCGCGCGCACAGGGAGGTCACGTGCTCGCCGGCAGCCAACGGGCGCGCGCCGCCGGCATTAAGTCATAGATAAGGCACAATTTGGATTATCTACTTATATAATTGCCTTATTCTGTCTGTGTGAAGTTCACTGTGTGAAGTTCATGGATAGATTTTGGTCAGAATGGATAAAATAAAAAAGTGTCAAGGGATGGGAATCGAACCCACGACCTTCCGCTTACCGGGCAGATGCCATGACCACTAGGCTACCCTGGACATTTTCCGTTCACATTTTATTTTTATATTTCAAGACACACACAGTTTGGGGCGGGACGTTTCACAAAAGAGACATCCATGGCGCCAATTCATAATTGTAATGAATAGTATTTAAATTAAAACATTTTTTAAATATATACGCACTGGGTAAAACCCGGGCGTTGCCTGGGCCATTCGTCAAGTTGTACATATTGCCAGACACTTCTTTCTTTTATACACAGTTATTTTTTCTCGTTTTTTTCCTATCTTTCTGATTGTTACCATTATATGATTAAAATTATTGTATATGCAACATCTTCGTACACATTTATTTTTAGCAAATCTTTATTGTCTTAATAAAGTCTGATACAGCCTTTTATTGTTTATTTTCGGAACGCCAAAAAGTGACAAAAACAAATCAAAAAGAGATGATGATAACCTGCGTCTTGCAGATTAACATTTTCATAGAACATATATATATACATATTTATTGCTAGCTATATATCACCATCTTCTCTCTTCAAACACGAAATCTCACAGGCGGTCTCCTCGCTCTAGGTGGGTTCCGCCTTAGGACAGGACCCTCCTCTTTCAAGGCCTCGGGTCCAGCGAGCGAAGAGGCTCCAATGACTTTCCATCGTCTGTATCACTCTGAACCTCTGAATCTTGATCCGACCGCTGGCTAGTTAGTCCTGGCGACAGCGACTCCATATAACCTCTGTCTCGTACAACCTCCGAGATTATGGCACTGGGACCTGCTCCTCTTGAGTGCTCGGGTTGACGCTCTCCATCTCCACTCTCATCTTCCTCACCATTCCTCCACCTTTTTCTAATTTGATCCCTGTGATAGGCCTTTACCTGTCCGTGGATCAAAATGGTGTAGACTCTAGTTCCCTTCTTGCCCACAATTTTTCCCGGGATCCATTTATCACCACCTCTAAAGTTTTTACACCACACTAAATCATCTATCTGGAATTCTTCCAATTGGGTACGCCGATCATACTTCATTTGCCTGGCTTGCTGGTCCCTAACTCTAGATGTCAAGCTGGGATGTATCAACGATACTCTGGTTCGAAGCGCACGCCCAATAAAGAGCTCTGATGGAGTCTTTCCCGTTGTCACATGCGGGGTGCTTCGATATGCCAGAAGAACTTTTGATAAGGTGTCTTGAATGGTATCCCCAATTTTCCTTTTATTTTTATCCAGGGCAGTCTTAATTGTTCTAACCACTCTTTCAGCCAAGCCATTACTTTGCGGGTGGTACGCCGGGATCAATGTTTGTTTAATTCCATTTCTTCCAGAAAACCTTTCATTTCACTACCAGTAAACTGAGTCCATTATCAGATACAAGTTCCTCCGGTAGACCATAGGAAGAAAAAAGTCGCCGTAGATTGCTCAATGGTTTTGCGTGTGGTGGTCTCTCTCATTGGGATGGCTTCAATCCACTTCGAATGACTATCTACTACTATTAATAAATTAATGTTTTCCTTATTTGCAAAATCAATGTGGATTCTTTGCCAAGGTCTGGTTGACCATCTCCAGGGTTGCCATTTTCCTTTATTTGGCCCATCCTGGGATTGCTGACAGCTTCTGCACTTATTTACCAAAACTCGATTTGGGTATCTAGATTTGGCCCACCAAAAATGTGATCTTGCTACAGCCTTCATTTTGTTCATACCGGAATGAGTCTCATGAAGACAGTTCAACATTTTTATTCTGAGAGATGGTGGAATGACAACTCTCATTCCCCAAACCAAACACTCCCCATCTACAGTTAGCTCAAGTTTCCTTTGAAAATAAGGTCTGAGGTGATCAGCCACCTTTTCAGGCCAGCCTTGCTGAGTATAAAATTTGGCCAATGAGAGCACTTCGTCCTTTTTCAGTTTCCGTGGCAATTTCCTCTGCTGTGATCGGCAATTCTTCCACATAGGATAATGCATAGACATTATTTAATCTTGGAATTTCTTCACAGCCCACAGGAAAACGTGACAGAAGATCTGCATTCCCATGGTCTTGAGTTCTTCGAAATTTAATATCGTAAGTATAAGCTGACAAAATAAGCGCCCAACGCTGCAATTCTTGAAGTAGATAAGGTGGGGATTCCTGATCTTGAGCCCAAAATGGTCACCAATGGCTTATGGTCTGTAATAAGAATAAATTTTCTTCCATAAATAAATTGATGAAACTTGGTAACTCCATAAATAATGGCTAGAGCCTCCTTCTCAATCTGAGAATAATTTTGTTCTGCTACCGATAAAGTCCGTGAGGCAAACATAATCGGTCTCTCCTGGCCTTCTATAATATGTGACAACACAGCGCCCACTCCAATCTGCGATGCATCAGTGGCCAAACACAATGGCAAAGTCGCATCATACGGGACTAGCACCCTCTCAGAGGTAATGCTATTCTTGCACTTGTCAATGGCCTCTCCACATTCCTTTGTCCAAACCCAAGACGTTTTTTGTGAAGAAGCTCATGAAGAGGCTTCAAAAGCTCTGGCAAATTGGGTATGAACTTCCCATAAAAGTTTATCAAACCAAGAAATGACCTTAATTCAGAGATATTCGTAGGCGTTTTGGCCTTCTGTATTGCTTGTACCTTATGATCTAAAGGTCTGATGCCCTCTTCCGTGACAAGATGTCCTAAATATTCAATTTCTTTTTGCAAAAATAGGCATTTTTCTTTCTTTAGTTTGATATTATACTTCGCCAAGCGAGCAAATATAGTCTTCAACAACGCCAAATGTTCTTCAATTGATGCTGTGGCTATAAGGACATCATCAATATAACAAATTACGCCTCCTATACCTGACAAAACCCTATCCATTACAGATTGAAAATAACTGGGCGCATTTGCCAATCCAAATGGCATTCTCTTAACCTGAAAAGCCCTTTATGAGTATTTATCGTTAGTAACGGACGGGTGCCTGGGTCCACCTCTAATTGCAGATAAGCGTTTCTCAAGTCCAATTTAGAAAAGTATTTTCCCTTGGCCAATGTGGAGAATAAATCTTGCTGTGTGGGAAGGGGATAGCCGCAGTGTCCAAATATTTATTTAGAGTTACCTTGAAGTCGCAGCAAATTCTGATCTCTTTATTTTTCTTCGGCACTACAACCACTGGAGTGGCCCATTTACTGCTCGCCACCTCACATAGATAACCCTTAGCCACCATTTTGTCTAATGCTTCAGTAACTGCTGGCCTAATGGCGAAAGGCACACGAGCCTTATGGAAAATTGGATTCACATCACACATGTTTACTGAAAATGTGAAACCTTTTATTGGTTCGGTTGTCTCCACAAATAGGGCTTGATTTTCCTTCAAAATTTCCTCAATGGTAATTTCCACAGGCATATGTTTTACCGCGAAACAGCCCAATTTCAATCTATTTATCCATTCTCTTCCCATCAAAGCCCTCTTTTCTCCTTTCACCACCAACGCTCTAAGTTTGTAAGTAATATCTTGACACTCCACTTTGACATTGATTTTACCCAGAATGGGTACCACGGTACCATCATAAGTTCTTACAATGATACTCGCTTTTTCCAATTTCAAGTGTTGAAGACTATTTTTAAATCCTTTTCTGATATCAGTGTTAGACCACTACCCGTATCCATTTCAAATTTAATAAAGTTTCCTTCTACTTTTAACTCCATCAGATAGGGAGGGTCACTTGAGGCAAAATTAATTTTATACTCAGGTATCGTCACGCTTATAATTTTCTGGACATACTCTTCCTCCTCTTCTTGGTCTCCTATCTGATGTATATTTCCCGGCTGATTCTGATGTTGCCTTAGATTTCTTCTACTGCTCCAACATATTGAGGCAATGTGTCCTTTTTTATTACACTTAAAGCATATCGCCTCCTTAAATCTACATAGTTCTTTATGCTGTTTACCACAATGTTTACATTTGCCATTCTGGAAATTTGATTCAACCTTGCGTTCCATCCTCAACTTATCTACACAATCTTCACCCTGCTCCAAGTGAAATAATTTTGTATTTTTCTCGGCCGCTTCCATAGATAATGCTATCTCAATTACTTTAGCTAAAGAAATGTCGCCCTCCGACAAAATTCTATTTTGTATTTTGGCATTATATAATCCACAAACCATTTTATCACGTAAAGAATCCTCCAGAAAATTTCCAAAGTTGCATGAGGAAGCCAAACGCTTAATTTCCACCAAGTAATCCGAGATGCTTTCTTCCTTTAATTGCATTCTTTTAAAAAAAATGAACCTCTCTACTACAATTGAGCGCTTTGGAGAGAAGTGCCTTTTCAAGATATTTATTAGGTTATCAAAAGTTTTATCTTTAGGTAGAATAGGACTGCACAAATTCTTCAAAACACCATATGTTTTACTTCCCATGAGGGTTAGGAGATAAGCCTTTTCTTCTCATCTCCTGCCTCCTCCAATATGAGAAACTGTTCCAATCGTTCATAAAACGTTTCAAAAGTTTCAGTTTCCTCATTATATTCCTTAAATTGGTAACTAGCCATTTATTTCACTCTTTCTTAAATTTGCATCCTAAAACTTTGCAATTTGTGTCTTTTAATATTTACTTTCAATTATATGCAAAATCAAAGATATTTTCTAAAAATATTTACTTCAAAATTCGAGGGTACTTACTCTTATATCCTCGTCGCCAAATGCAACATCTTCGTACACATTTATTTTTAGCAAATCTTTATTGTCTTAATAAAGTCTGATACAGCCTTTTATTGTTTATTTTCGGAACGCCAAAAAGTGACAAAAACAAATCAAAAAGGGATGATGATAACCTGCGTCTTGCAGATTAACATTTTCATAGAAACATATATATATACATATTTATTGCTAGCTATATATCAGTATATTTATTGTAAAGGCATACATGTATGACAGCGCAAGTGTCCCTAGGAAGATATAGAGCGCTTAAATTGAAATAAAATAAAGAATCATAGTGCTTATTGTAGTTTTTGATGTTGGGTGAGTTTTTTTTTGTTTCTAAATGGGTAGTGTAGCCTTTGGAGCTTTTGGGTTAGAGACAAGGCTCTAGTTGAAATGGTTTATCCTCTTGTATATGTGTCAAACACAATGTCTCAGGTACATTTTTGAGCTCTTTAGACAATGATAAAAAGGGTTTGTTCTGGGCTTATGCCTCTGGTATTTAGCATGGCCCACCATTTTCTTGATTATTTTCTAGAAATTTCAACTTGACTAAATCTCAGGTCTGTTTGAAGGTCGTCACCGCGCGGATGTTTACTCTACCGCCTCCACATTTTCGTGGAATTATTTTCTCATAGTAAAGGTTTTTCTTTATTTCCTAACCAATTTTTAAAATTTTAGTTTGAAGAAAAATGCCTCCTTAATATCAAATTTATATATTGAATGACAAAAATATAGAAAGAAGGAGCAATTTGAAACGTTTAAATTAAAATTCAACTTCTTATATATAATAGTAATAAAAATTGATTCCAATAGAAAAAAATGCGAAATCTAATATATTATTGTTCATTCAGGATTTTGGCGCATATTAATTTTTAACAATGTCGCTCTCATTTTTCTTTTACTTAATATTAATCAAAATGATTTATTATTATTTAAAATTATATTTAAATACTATAAAAATTAAATATAAATTCACACACCTTTCAATTTTTTTTAAGCAAGCACATTTATTTAATAAAGTAAATATTGGTCGAAAAAATGAAATGGAGTGTTTTTGCCCAATTCTGCCCTCTATTCCTTTTTATGATTTTTTTTGTGATATGTTCCTTAAAATTCAGGTATGGGAATCTTTTTGAAATAAAAATGCAATATATTATATTATGTGCTAATTATAATAGTTAATATAAAAATAAAAATAAGGCGTAAAATATAAATGATATATTTAGATTGTTAAGCCTACTTTTTTTTATAAATTGTTATATTAACAATCAAAATATTAATGTGTCAGCATTAAAATATTCATTTAATATTGAACTTACATCGATAGTTTTATTGAAATAATTTCTTTTTAATCACGGGAATTATTTAAATTTATACATAAACAAGATTGCATCAATAAGAAAACCAAGTTTATAATCCATCGGAAAAACAATATATTAATTTTAATTTTTATATATTTTTGGGTTGATATATATTTATAATTTAGGGGAAAAAGTATTTTTTTTTGTTGACAAAACCTGCTTATACATTTGATAACTAAACTACAAAATGTTAGTATTGAACATCTGTATACCGCGAGATTTTTATCGCATTAATAAAAAAAAAAATAGCATTTGAAAATTTACGCCACCCTTTCTTAATATTTTAGGCACTCATTTTTAATAAG
Source organism: Cordylochernes scorpioides (assembly GCA_030710605.1). Taxonomy (NCBI): domain Eukaryota; kingdom Metazoa; phylum Arthropoda; class Arachnida; order Pseudoscorpiones; family Chernetidae; genus Cordylochernes; species Cordylochernes scorpioides. Next base: position 158,343,870 of record CP092886.1, on the reverse strand, counting down.
CATTTTTAGTAATATATTATTTTATTTGGCCTTCTTTTATATATATATTTAACAGTTATTTGTTTAACATACAACTTTTAAAATATATTTTTATCTCTCTTCTTATATATAGTTTTATATATAAATACGATCTAAAAAGAAAGAAATCAATATACAACAATTGTATTGTGGTGGTGCCTATCTCCATGGTTTTCAGACCGTCCACTCCTAGTTTAGATTGGTTGTAGATGTCAGGGTACTAAGAACATTGTAAAGCTGATTTATTTATATTTCCATGTTCTTGCTGCACATATCAGCCTAAAACTGGAAGGTATTTGCAAATCGATTCTAAATTTTTATTTTGTGTATAAATCTATTTGTGCATATTGTTTGATAAGGCACAATTTGGATTATAGATTATAAGCACAAGGTAATAAGACCAAATACAAATAATTATAATATATAATAACGCTTGTAACAGCATTGTTACCGAAACATCACACACTAATTGTTTATTTGGATTTGGTCTTATTACCTTGTGCGTATATTATTTGTTTGTCAGTTGTTCTTGAAAGCTAGTGGTCTATTTGATCACAAGGCTGTGAAGGAGAATGAATGTGTCACAAGGCAATAAGACCAATTATTATATATAAAGAGTGATATATGTCCGCATCCATCTGTATGCCCATTCTCCATACGTCTGATATCTATATATTGTCATTACCATAGCTTAACAAATATTTAGAAGGTCTAACTATGTTAGAATCTACACTAGCACTTTATCTGGAACTTAGGTTTGGATATATATAGGTTTTAGTTGCACAATAAGGGGATGACTTTTCATAATTTATGCACCTTATCCCGTGTACAATATCACATTTGTACTATTTTTCACATTGCACATTCAGGTTTTAACTTCCCGTTCATGATTTTTCAGGATGCTGAAGGACCAGTTTTTGGTTGTTGAGGTACAGCTTGCACCATGCTCATGAGAGCCAACAGCCCAAAATGTGTACGTGATTAGCTTTTCTTGATTAACCAAGAATGGGCATTTGGCCAATTCTAGAATAATAAAAAACAACGAGAACAGTTGATATTTATTCCAATAGATGGTGCAAACATCAGCAACTTTCAGTTCATGATAAGGAGATGCCATTTTTCATAATTAGATATTTATATTGATATTATCGATCATATGGAATGCCAACTTCATACTCAGGTCTGCCTTGGAGTGCCCATTTTTTCAAATATTTTTTGATTCGAGGCCATTCTATTTGATTATTGATACATTTCTTGGTCTACCTCTCATTTCATTCTTTATTCACCAGTATGGGCAATAGATCTCCTGATGATCCTTGTGACCAACAAAGTCTAGTTTTCTTTGTATTGGTCTGGCAGGGCTGTTGTAGCAGGATCAGCATTTTTTGGGGGGTATGCATCACAACACTTCCCCTCTTTATTCTAGATTTGGTCCCTTGTCACCTGTACCTCTTTCTATGAATTCTTTTAGCCTAGATACATGAGCTGAAGTGTTTTGTCACCAATGTTTATATATTGGTTGTAGTCTGTATGTTGTTTCTTTTATCCATTCTGTTATTTTGTGTGCATATAACATATTTTGAAAAGAGCTTTTGGTTTACTTGGTTTTTTTGTGGGAAGATTCTAATAACACCAAGTCACATATTTAAATGTACAGAAGCGATCATTTTTTTTTACATCATGCTAACACTTATTCATCATCGTTTGTCTTTATAGTTCTTACAAGCCATATCTTTAAGTGGTTCGTTCTCCTAAATGTGACCAACCACAATAATGTTTTTATTAGCTCGTCCAATGTCTGTAGTCCCACACCTAATGTCGCCCTTAGTTCTACTCCAAATACCAATATATGTGGTATCACCTTTGTTGATGACTGTACTGATGAGTTATGCACAAATGTTGACATTTTCATGAACCTAGGCCATTCTGTGTGATTGTCCTAAAGCCCAGAAACAGTTGAATTTCTCACATAGCCCATTTGTTTGTAAGTGTGACAAAATGCCATTACATGCTTTTTGAAAAAGTATTATCTCTAGTGCATATGGTACAGGCCATGATAATAATTAGGGGTAATAGTGGCAACTGATGTAAGTGATTCTACACATTTAGAAAACAGACTTTTGCACTGACAAATGTGCCAGAGCCCATTTGGTTACTTGCACACACTGGTGGGGTTAGACTTTTGCAAGAATTAGGTGTCATTGAAGCAATTTTTTATCAGAAAAAATGCCCAAAGCAGGATTTGATCCCAGGTCGTTTTTTTTTTTTGCTTATCCCTAGTACACGTGGTACAGGCCATGATAATCATGGGTAGTTAGCGACTGCTTTTACTGTAAGCGCACCACATGTCTACACATGTGAAAAACAGTTCGACTTTGCACTTACAAATGTGCCAGAGCCCCGTTTGGTTACTTGCACTCGCTGGTTGGGTGGACTTTTGCAAAAATCAGGGGCCATTGGAGCATTTTTTTTTTAAACAGAAAAAAGTGTCCAATGCGGGAATCGAACCCGGGTCGTAGTGGTCGAAAACCAAACGGTTTAAACCAGCCTTCCACCGACCCCTCCCCCCCCCCCGATCCCAGGTCGTGACTGTCGAAGGTATATACTTCTCATTCACTTACCCTTATTACATGTTTATACCTTACAACTTCATAAGGTCTCTAAACATACTAGAATCAAATGCTTTACCTTTGTCAGAGATTATGCATTTTGGTGGGCCAAATACAAAAGTTATCTAACAGTGATTTGCATGCAATTTCTACTTTTGTGTCTTTTATTTTAATTGTCAGTGTGTATTTGCTAAAATGGTCCACTATGTCAAAATGTGTCATATACCCATTCGTTGACCTTTTAAACAGAACCCTGGAAATCTATACCTATATGTTTCCATACATTTAATATTTGTGGCAATGAAGAAATTTAGGCGTGTACTTGGGTTATTTGAGCACCTGTCATACTTTACACAATGAAATATATTTCCTCACCTTTTCAAAACTTTCCAGTTAAATGTAGTTTATATACAAGAATTGTCTTGAAACTCTAATGTGACCTGTTTCTTGTTACATCATGCCTTAATGATAAAGCACAATTTGGATTATAGAATATAAATAATCAGATTAGTGTCTTATTTTCTTGTATCATCGCTAACCATTCGTTCGTTGTGATGCATGGTTTTTCTTATACAAAACACGGTTTATTCTTTTGTATCCTTTTGTATCGAAATGTCTATTTATTATTTACCCTAGCAGCAAAATTTACCTCTAGCGACAATATTTTTATTAATACAGTAGAACCTCCCAGAAAGGACACCTAATTGCAGAGCCAAAGTGTCCTTTAGGGAGAGGTGTCCTCTTACTGGAGAGTTGCTGAATTGTAAAAATGTTAATTTTGCAAATGAAAACTATCCTTTGTAGAGAGGTATCCGTCAGCGGGGTGACCACTAAAGGGAGGTTCTACTGTATATAATGTCCATGTTGCTAACTTTGAATTTTTCTTATAATCTGCGTCAGTTTCATATAACGGGTTGCCAGACAATGTATTGGGGGCAATGGTTCTTTCTGCCTGCTCTTTGTACTATCTCAAATTGTATTCCATTAGTTTCAGGCCCTCTGAACATGGATTGCATACATTAGCAAACCATGGCAATGTGCTATGGTCCTGTCACTACCTTGAAGGATTCTCCAAAAATGTATGGAAGCAGCTTTTGTAACATCTTTTCTTGGCTCTGGTGAGCTTGATTCAGTCCTTATGTTAATTTCTATTTAAGTAGTTCGAAAGTCTGTTTCTGCCAGTCCTATGGAAAATTATTTTCTACTAAACACATTAGCAATTTGCTTGTGCAAAGTATATGTAAATTTTCTGTTAAAACAGTGATAGTAGTCACAGAGACTCAAAAATGAAAGATGTTTAATATTTTTGGGACCAGAAACTCCTTACTTTCCTCAATTTTATCCATGGCTTGTCTCGCCCATTTTTGAACCAGGCATTTGAACTGTTTGAATAATAACTTGCTCTGCGGAAACATTTCAGAACATTAAACGTTCATTGTTTTTATGTTTTTAGCATATATGATGTCATCTAAGCTGTGCACACAGACCTTTTCAGTTCCACTAATAGATATCCTTAATTCTTTCAAAATTACCAGTGCCCAGGTTAAACCAAATGATAAAATTCAACTCATACAAACCGTTACCTGTAGTAAATGTCATAGTAATTGGTTTGCTTGCTTCCATCTAATGGGCATTGGCAATAACCGCTCACAAAATCCATGTGGAAACTATATTTCTTTCCAGCTAGGTGATCTGAACAATTGATAATACAGTAAAACCCCGCTAATACGAACCCTGGATATAACGAACCTTCCCTTATAACGAACCCACGCCGATTCCCAATTCCATTCCATTGAAAATATCATCGTTATAACGAACTTTGCGATTTTTAGAATAACGAACTACCCCTATAACGAACCTATTTTCGGTCCCAAAATAATAAATCTATTTAAAATACTATGCTTATAACGAACTTAGAATTGTAATTAAAAAAAAAATTAAAACAACAAAATTTTGAACATGTTTCAGCTCGCGGATCGCGATTTCAAAACAATAAATTTAGCGGCATTGTTTGTTTTGATTTTTGCTGTATGTTGTATAAATTTTAACACATTATACTTTTTATTAAATAGAATATATTTGCATCCATTAAATTTGAAATATAAAAAATGCAAATGGCTCCCAAAATGAAGAAAACAAAGGCATTTTAAAAACAAAGCGTTATTTCTTTTTTTTTTTAAAGGCCATTTTCAGAACTTTTCAAAGTGAAAAACACAGGCAAAATGTTAAGAACATATTTTTTTTTTGCTTATCCCTAGTACACGTGGTACAGGCCATGATAATCATGGTGGGTAGTTAGCGACTGCTTTTTACTGTAAGCGCACCACATGTCTACACATGTGAAAGCAGTTCGACTTTGCACTTACAAATGTGCCAGAGCCCCGTTGGTTACTTGCTACTCGCTGGTGGGGTTGGACTTTTGCAAGAATCGGGGGCCATTGGAGCATTTTTTTTTTTTTTTTTAAACAGAAAAAAGTGTCCAATGCGGGGATCGAACCCGGGTCGTAGTGGTCGTAAACCAAACGGTTTAAACCAGCCTTCCACCGAACATATTAAAATAAAAGAATATAAATTTTATATTATAAAAGATAAAATATAAAGCTATTAAAAATTGTTACAAAGAGGAATCAACCTCAACTTTTGCCGCGATCGCGATCGTACTTTTTAGGGCTTTAAAAAAAAAAAGTCCAAATATACGGCCCATGATGAAACAAAAATTATTTTTATATGCGATTAACTATGGTGATTTTAAAGTCAGCAATGTTTTGCAAGACAGGTTTAAAAAAAAAGCAAAATCTAGACCTAGAAGAATATGTGGAAAAATGAAATGGAAGTAAAACACTAATCTTTATTTGAATGTGCAATGCTTGAAGGAATGCATTGAAGAAACAAGGTGTTAGAGCCATTTTTCCAAGTAAACATTGTATTATATAATGTGATAATGATGTTTTAAAATCTTTTTATATCTTTGAATATATATTTATAAAACTGCCTAGGATTTGTCTGATTTTTAATTAGACATAGAGGTACATGTATGTTAATGATAAAGAAGAACCTATCATCTAATGATTTCTATTATTATTTAGTATTAATGTAAGGAAATTGGTAAATTAAGGGAATTAAAACAAAGTGACCACTATTAAGAGGCAGCCTCTTCTAGTGTGTATGGCTGTCCTTTAATTATACGGTCTAAAAATTTAGAAAAGTAAAAAAAAAAGGCCAAACCGGGGCTATAGTGGACCTTGGCTATAGTGAACCATAAGCTCTGTCCCATTGGGGTTCACTATAGAGGGAGGGGTTTTACTGTACAATTCTAACCTCTTTATTTGACACCCCGAGGGGTCAGCCCTTTTGTTTGAATTAAAGCAAGTGTTGAATAAAAAACAGTTTAGATGATTTATCACAACATACAGTGGATGTTTTCCTAGAATATTGGAAAATTGTGTTGTAATATATATTCATTTTAAATATTATTGTGAATTGATACCATTGAGGACTTCTTAATTTAATTATTACTAAAAATAGAATACATTGGCACGCTGGGTACAGCGGTCATAGTTAATGTATGTGCACATGCGGTACAATGCGTTGTGAATATTTGTGCCTTTCATACATGATTTTTGTTTATTCTTGGATGATTTAGGCATAACCTAAGTGGCTGCTATCACCGGCATAAACAATGAGGTGTCTTAGATAGATAAATGTTCTGCTCTTTGAAATTACAGAAGAATAAAGATATGCATACCTTTTAAAGGCATCAGCTAGATGCACACTAAATAGGGCTCTAGCCTAAAAGCAAACAGCTATAAAAGATTTTTTTAAACGATAATGATTTTTTAAAATATAATTTTTAGTCTTATTTATTTTCTAAATTTATTCGCTTTCTTTCCATTGCATTTATTCACTTAGATAAAATATTTGTGATATTTCCTTTTTTGTTTTCAAAATGTATCAATGCAATTTTATTCTTCACTAAAAGGTTAATCATTTAACATTCTAGAAATTAAATTGAAAAGTCCCAATGTTATCAATTCACATTATTAATTAAAATATATTACAACCCGTGTCTTATAAAAATATTATTTAAACACAAGATAATAAGATCAAATCCAAATAAATAAATAGTGTGTGACGTTTCGGTAACAGCATTGTTCCCATCTTCAGACAAAAGTTCTGGATTAATACTTTAGTCTGAAGATGGTAACAACACTGTTACCGAAATGTCACACACTATTTATTTATTTGTTTTTGGTTTTATTACCTTGTGTTTATAATCTATAATCCAAATTGTGCCATATCAAATATTATTTTAATTATATATTTTGGTTATCCTAAAAAAAGTGTCCATTAGCAGTGAATGTTGTTATGGAATCATATGACTTTAATCAACACTTACTTGAATTAACTCAAAGCTCTGATCTCTTGGGGTCTTGAATTACAAGATTATATTGCAACAACTATATAGCATTTTACATTGGGGATATGTGACATCACACCAATATATTTTATTTATAAAACTTTAAATTGAATTACAATAATTTTTTTTCAGGCAATATTTTTGTCTAATATATATATATATATGAAAAAATAGTACAAATGTAATATTGTACTGGGATAAGGTGCATAAATTAAGAAAAAGGCATCTCCTTATCGTGCAACTGAAGGTTGCTAATGGCTTGCGCCATCTATCGGAATAAATATCAACTATTCTCGTTGATTTTTAATTATTCCAGAATTGGCCAAATACCCATTCTTGATTAATCAAGAAAAGCTAACCACGGATGCGTTTCGGGCTGTTGGCCCTCATCAGCGTGGTGCAAGCTGTACCTCAACGACCAAAAAAAAAATTGGTCATTAAGGCATCCTGAAAAATCATGAAACGGGTAGTTAAGGCCAGAATTGCGTGAGAACGCTACACAAGGTGAAAAAATAGTACAAATGTAATATTGTACTGGGATAAGGTGCATAAATTAAGAAAAAGGCATCTCCTTATCGTGCAACTGAAGGTTGCTAATGGCTTGCGCCATCTATCGGAATAAATATCAACTATTCTCGTTGATTTTTAATTATTCCAGAATTGGCCAAATACCCATTCTTGATTAATCAAGAAAAGCTAACCACGGACGCGTTTCGGGCTGTTGGCCCTCATCAGCGTGGTGCAAGCTGTACCTCAACGACCAAAAAAAAAAAATTGTCATTAAGGCATCCTGAAAAATCATGAAACGGGTAGTTAAGGCCAGAATTGCGTGAGAACGCTATCAAGAATTGGGTATTTGGCCAATTCTGGAATAATTAAAAATAAACGAGAATAGTTGATATTTATTCCGATAGATGGCGCAAGCCATTAGCAACCTTCAGTTGCACGATAAGATGCCTTTTTCTTAATATATATATATATATAAACTAGCCGAATGACCCGGGCAACGCCCGTGTTTTACCCGATTGAATGTTTTTATTCAAATACTATTTGTTACAATTATAAATTTGGCGCCTTTAATAAATGCATATATTAGTTAATAACTATAGCCTATGTGCTTTATCTGTCTAAGTACTGTTGGCTTCCGTAGGCGTCTCATACTGGGGAAAAAGAAAGAGAGGATTCCATTTAGTTATCAACTAATATATGCATTTATTTAAAGAGCGACCCGCTCCTAACCAATAGTTACAAAAACGAAAGAGCGAGTGGGGGAGGCATGAAGGGGGGGGGGGGCAAAGGTGGCGTGACCGTAGCCAACCAATAGGAGGGCGCCATTCCAAAATAAAAGCAAACGGTGACAGAGGCCGATGAGGAATGACGCTCGTAACTGTATATAGAATAGTTATAAACACAATGTATAAGACCAATCCAATAAATAAATAGTGTGGGACGTTTCGGTAACAGTATTGTTACCATCTTTATTCAGTACTTTTGTCTGAAGATGGTAACAATACTGTTACCGGAACGTCACACACTATTTATTTGGATTTGGTCTTATTACCTTGTGTTTATAATCTATAATCCAAATTGTGCCTTATTATATACTAGCCGAATGACCCGGGCAACGCCCAGGTTTTACCCGATTAAATGTTTTTTATTCAAATACTATTCGTTACAATTATAAATTGGCGCCGTGGATGTCACTCTTGTGAAACGTCCCGCTCCAAACTTTGTGTCAGAGAAGCGATATTTTTATAAGAGATGATCTGGCTTTGTGTCTTCTGCTCGAATGAATGTTTTTCTGTTAGAATTTTGTTCCTGCACACTAAAAATGAACTGGCTTCACCCGTGGTGTCAGCTTTTTGGAATTTTTTCCAGATATAATTTTGTATTTGATAATCAAACATTATACAGCAATATTGTCATCATCATTTTCTGACTAAAAAAAAAAAAAACAACTATTTTTGCCCAGAACCTGTCAATTTTATTTTTTATTGGCTGAATATCCAATAAATAACTTTTCCAGATTTTTCTCTATGTCCTGTCAAAACACGTTTTACATGTACATTAGGTCAGCTGATATTACTTCCCATCTTCACCGCTAGAGGCACTGCTTGCGAGCGAAAAGGCAAATTTGCAATGCAATTTGCTAATAACTCAAAGAATATTCGGGATAGAGACCTGAAATTTTCACTATAAGTTTTTTCCAGATTCTACTCTATATACTGTTAAAATTTCAGTCAGATTAGTTACGTATTGTGGACGTGTATAGCCGACATAGATACCCACATACATACATACACTGACTTTTATATATATAGGGATATATATATATATAGATAGAAACACTTTTTATATTAATTTTACAAATATTCCACGAGATCGTTATACTTGAGAATATTGCAGAAAAATTTGAATAAAAATCCTATGCACAGTTCATCAATATACACTAGGTTATGTTAGTTTCACATAGGTAAAATTAGGTTAATTTATGTTAGGTTATTTTTTGTTAGGTTAGATTAAGTTAGGGGTTGGTGGAAGGGTGATCTAAACCGTTGGTTTTTGACCGCTACGACCCGGGATCAAATCCTGCATTGGGCACTTTTTTATAATAAAATGCTCTAATGGCCCTCGATTCTTGCAAAAGTTCAACCCCACAATACAGTAAAAGCAGTCGCCAACTTCTACCTACCATGATTATCATGGCATATACCATGTGTTCTAGGGATAATAATAAAAAAGGTTAGGTTGTTTTAATTTTAAATCAACAAGTGTTAATCTATTCAAAATATTGTTATTCAATTTTTATTGTAATTTTTAATAATCTAATATGATATATAGTTTGTTTACATTGCACATTAACCAGAGGTGTAGTTCCAGATTTGGCTAGATTCAGTAAAACCCTGCTAATACAAACCCTGGATATAGTGAGCCTTTCCTTATAACGAACCTACGGCGAATCCCAATTCCATTCCATTGAAAATACCATTTTAATAACAAACTACCCCTATAACCAACCTATTTTAGGTCCCAAAATAATAAAATCTATTTAAAATAACATGCTTATAAAGAAATTAAAATTGTATTTAAAAAAAAATTAAACAACAAAATTTGAGCATGTTTCAGCTCACAGATTGTGATTTCAAAACAATAAATTTAGCTGCATTGTTTGTTTTGATTTACATTCTATTGCTGTATGTTGTATAAATTTTTTGCACATTATACTTTTATTAAATAGAATATATTTGCATCTATCAAATTTGAAATAGAAAAAATGCAAATGGATTCCAAATAAAGAAAATAAAGACATTCTAAAAACAAAAGCGTTATTACTAAAGCAAAAAAAAAGGCTATTTCAAAACTTTTCAAAGTGAAACAATGCAGGCAAAATTCCGAACATGTTAAAATAAGAAAATACAGCTTTTATATTATAAGAGATAAAATAGAAGGCTATTAAAAATTGTTACAAAGAGGAATCAACCTCAACTTTTGTCACAATCGTGATTGTACGTGTTAGGGCTAAAAAAAAAAGTCCATATAAACACGAATGTAATGAAACAAAAATTTGTAATAGTATCTGATTATATTTTCCTCGTGTTCTATTTGGCGAATTATTATACCAGGTTTTCTCTTGTAGAAGGGCGTCCGTGCCGAAAGCTAGAGAATAATAAAAATGTTTTGAAAAGACACTTTTCCCTGGAGGAATGATTAATTCTACTCAATATTGATGCAAGGGATTATTTTATAGAAAAACATTGTATTATATAATGTGATTAAGATGTTTTATAATCATTTCATATCTTTTGAATATATATTTTAATAAAACTTTGCCTAGGATTTGTCTTGATTTTTAAATTCGACATAGAGTTACATGTATACTAACTAGCCGAATGACCCGGGCAACGCCAATGTTTTAATTTAGACACGTGGACCTGTTGGATCATTAACGCCCGTGTTTTAACCCGATTGAATGTTTTTATTCAAATACTATTTGTTACAATTATAAATTAGCGCCTTAAATAAATGCATATATTAGTTAATAACTATAGCCTATGTGCTTTATCTGTCTATGTACTGTTGGCTTCCGTAGGCGTCTCTTACTGGGAAAAAGAAAGAGAGAGGATTCCATTTAGTTATCAACTAATATATGCATTTATTTAAGGAGCGACCCGCTCCAACACAATAGTTACAAAAACCAAAAAGCGAGTGGAGGGGGGGGGGCAAAGTAAAAAAAAAAATGTCTCGCGCAATGGCGGCAGCCATCATAGCGAACCAATAGGAGAGCGCCATTCCAAAAAAAAAGCAAACGGTGACAGAGATGAAAGAACGCATGACGCTCGTAACTGTATATAGAAAATGATAAGAAGAACCTATCATTAAATTTATTATTCAGTATTATTGTAAGGAAATAGATCAATTAAGGGAATTAAAACAAAGTGTCCACTATTAAGAGCAGCCTCTTCCTGTGTGTATGGCTGTCCTTTAATTATATAGTCTAAATATTTTTTGAAAAGTAAAAAAATGGCTGAACTGTGTTTGTGGGTATAGTGAACCCAAAGCTCTGTCCCATTGGGTTCACCATAGAGGGGTTTCACTGGATCTCCCCAAGTGTTCTTGTGTGTGGCATATTTATAAATCCTAAATTCGTGAAGGCACATCTATGTCAATTATTGACTTGAAAATCACATAAGTTGATTAATTAAAAAAGGAATAATATCAGGGCCTGATACTGGGTAAAAATCAGATTTTGTTCCATTAGGATTAACAGAAGCCTTCCAGCCCAAGCCTCAAAAGTGTCAATGTATCTTTAATAATATCAGGATCTTCTTTTAGTCTTCTAGCTTGGGATATTTATCAATAATGTGTTCTATAACATCCAAAAATTTGTGATTACATGGAAACATGAGATGCAGATGTACTATGTATAGGAACCATTTTTATAAAGTTATAGAAACAAAAAAAAAAAGTGCATGAACCAACAAGGAAGAAAGAGAGGCAGCCAAGAGGAGGAGCTGGAGCATCAGCTGCTCATGACAGCAAATGACATGATACAAGAATGTTAGGACAGCTGACATCCTCTGCTACACACTGATAGTTATGGAAGATCATTTAATGATGATTAAATTGCAAGTGTTCCTTTACACCCACAAGTAATGCTCTGTTGTCTTGGTCATTGTCAAGTGGTGCATTACAAGCTGCAACCAACAGGCCAAACTATCACTGCCATTCTGTACTCCCAGCAGTTTCAATGTGTACACCAGGCAGAAGGAGCCAGCATGTCATGACGATGCAAATCACATGTAACAAGAGTAACCAAATAAATTTTCTGAAAACACTGCCATCCCCCATGCTCCCTTAGCCTTGCTCTAACATAATAACACTTTTTTACATTACTTGAACCTTTGTGAGAAATCTTTCATAAATAAACTGGCTAACAACAGAATTTTTCATTTCCCAAATCCCCATTTTTTTTTGTTTGGGCATCACACTGGATGATCAAACATCTTCATAACAGCAGTGTTACAGAAACGTCACACACTATTTATTTAGATTTGGTCTTATTACCTTGTGTTAATAATCTTAAATCCAAATTGTGCCTTGACAAATAATGTTATTTTTAATGTTTTGCCATTGGCTCTCTCCTTAGTCTTTGTCTGATATGCTTTTTAACAGGTTAGTCTCTTTTTTGCCGATTCTTACATAGTTGATATGTTTGTTAAAGGATAAGGCCCCAGTATAATTCCCAAATATTTAAAATTTGGGTTGTACCGAATATTTTGAGTATTTATTCATATTTGAGGTGTGTGAGACCTAACAAAGGTGGTTGTTGATCGTGAATATGCAGGTTTCAGATTTGGTTGGGTGATTTTTACTTTTAATTTATAATTAAATGGCATAGTTTTTAATTTATAAGTTAGTTTTGAGAATTTTTTTTTTTTTTAATGATTTTTAGATATTTTTCAATGGAGTTCACGTTTGAATGGGAGGTAAACTCTACTAGGTAATGGCAAATGAATAAAAATTTAATGCCACTTTTTCATATGGTCAAAACTTACAATAGACCTTTTACGGCAATGATAAAAATTGGAATAGGATATCATGGTTCTTCAGTGGTCAACCCCAAGCACTTTTTGCTAGTTTAATCTTCAGAGACAGCCCTACTATTAATTATTAAAGAGAACACAGAGTAATGGTGCTTGAGGAAGCTATGAGAATAAGCTCCTAGGACTAGAAATATAAGCCTATATTAAATGCATTGAGCAATGCATAAAGCAGCCTGGAGATCAAACTGGCAAAACTGCATGGAGGGTTCTCCACTGATGAGCCAGGTCATCCCATTTCAATTTTTAGAAATATTTTTTAGTTATTGAAAAAGTTATGGTAACATTTTTTCTATCAATTTCCTGTTATAAAGGATGCTAATATGATGATGCTTAAAACTTGTGATTTTGCAGATGACAAATGCTTGATGCATTTATTAATTGTAGCTATATATCTATATATTCAGTTTTTTTTTTAGTAACAAGCTCGCTAAAAAACCTGGGTTCAGCTGCCCAGCTGATAGTACCTTGTAAGGGCTCCTAATCCAGGGATACAGGATGAACAGCATTTGTACTCCATGTTAGGAGCAGCTGCACATGGCGTCTGTTCCTCATGTCAGAGGCGGCCATTTCTTTTGGAGCTAAGTCGGCCTGCCACTGAGTAGTGCTCCCAGTCTTAATGACAAAGGCAGATGCATTCTACTTCACCCAGTCATGATGGTTGTCAAACAGACACCATCAAGGGTCACAACTTGATATCCTAATATGATTGAGTGGAGATAAGAACGAAGAAGAGCTATATATCTTAGAAACTTATGTGAATGGTTTCCTCAAAAAACCTTCCCCCTCTCTTAGGTTTCAAACCACTGGAAACCTTAGTTAAATAAAGCATAATTTGGATTTTAGATTATAGATACAAGAAATGATGGTAACAATGCTGTTTGCCCAAACGCCACACACTATTAAATTATTATTAATTATTAAGTCTTATTTTTAGTATCTTAGTTAATGGTGTTTTCATATTTTATTATTTAATTAAAAAAAGCACATATTTGATCAAAATATAATTAATTTGATCCAATATATGCCTTTTTAATTAAAGATCTATTTATGGATTGCTCTATTTTCAAAATGATATTTTATTATGTACCTATTCAAAAACTCTCTGCCAACTATTAAAAATGCATTGTTTTTGTCCAGGAGGAGGGAATTGTGTTACTCTCATCAAATCAGGTAATATTTTTATTTACAAGTGATAGGTTTGTGCTACTAATATACACGTGGTACAGGCCATGATAATCATGGTGGGTAGCAGTAGGCAACTGCTTTTAACTGTAAGTGCACCACATGTCTACACATGTGAAAAGCAGTTCGACTTGGCACTTACAAATGTGCCAGAGCCCCGTTTGGTTACATGCACTCGCTAGTGGGGTTGGACTTTTGCAAGAATCGGGGGCCATTGAAGCATTTTTTTAAAACATAAAAAGTGCCCAATGCGGGAATCGAACCCGGGTCGTAGTGGTCGAAACCAATGGTTTAGACCATCCTTCCCACCGACCCCCCAAATATACTATTAAAATATTTAAATGAGTGTGAAGAGTACTTTCAAGCAACAAAGTATTATTCAAGTTAACTTTGTAAAATATATAATGTGTGATAAAATAATTTTCTATCTTTTAATATATAAATAATAAAGATTTGCTTAGATTTATCTTGATTTTCAAATTAGACATAGAGGTACATTATGCTATAATTAAGGGGACCTATCATCAAATTACTTTATAAACATTATTATATGGAAATAAGTCATTTTAGAGAATTAAAATAGAAGGGCCATTAATAAGAGTTAGCATTTTTCTTTTTGTATGGCTGCCCTTTAATTATACAATCTAAAAATTTTGAATGGTAAACCTAACCAGGGCTATAGTTCCTTTCAGTCCCATTGGGGCTCACCTTAGAAGGATTTTGGAAACCAATTTTGGAAAATAAATAAAATTTTTAAATATTATGTTATTGATATGGCACAATTTGGATTATCTATATATATATAAAATTTAATGTCTGTCTGTACTCTATAGATTCAAAAATCATACATCCAATCACCGTGAAATTTTGGGATATTATTAGGTATATCCCCGGGAAGGTTTTGAAAAAATAATTTCTTGAATATCCTTAGTTATTTGCAGATTTGTAGACTTAGCTAAATGATGATTATTTATCAAAAGTAAGATTTTCTACCTATTAACCCTTAACTGGACGGGTGATTTTTTATTACGTAACTGGACGGGGTGGGTAGATTCAACCCACTTATGTACCTTTACGAAATAAGCGCTAAATAATGAATTAAATCAATATTTGAAAGATTATTTAATGATTACAAATGTTAATATACAGATTTTGACTTCTAAAAATTCTAAATATAATCTATTTACAGTTTTCACAAATAATTAAGAAATGTTTTTTACAGACGCTTAGTTGACATACAGAGCATAAGGTTTTTCACTTTTCCCGCATTTTTTGATGGACATTTGTAGCACCTTTTGGAGTATCAGATTCTTGTGGCATCGTAGATCCTCTTGATGTACTTGAACCATCATTATTTTTGAATTTTTTTTATTGTCGTCTGTAATTCCAGCGGGAGGGAATTTAGATTACGTGTGGCCAGGGTGTTCATCAATCAAGGATCTCCCAAGATCAACAATAAAGGTACTTCTTTCTTTTTGATCCTTTTTATCAATCTGATAGTTGAAGATGATGTAAGAATTCAGAGCTGTGATATCTAAAAGGGCATAAAAAAGTGCCAAAGGCCATCTTCTGGATCGACAAGAGGTAGAAAAATTAGAGACCATTTGGTCAATGGTATCTACACTTCCTTTTGTTAGATTATAATCCATTATAATGTCAGGTTTTCCTGTTGTTTCATCACATTTATTGTCATGATGCATCGAAGATATAAGGATTACTGATTTTCTTTTTTGGGAACATAGGAGACTAAAGTTTTTGTTCCAGAGAAACCAAAAATAGATGTTCCTGATTCTCTTTTAGGATGCGGTTGGAATTGTGGTGGAATCTGAGGTTTGTTTTTTTTCTCATCGTTCCTAAATATGTAAGGCCATGTTCTTTCAACTTATCAACTAATTCTATTGAAGTAAACCATTTGTCTGCTGTAATATTTCTATTACTCTTCCAAAGTGGTCGACTAATATCTAAAACTATTTGTGTTGGCAGGGATAGTTCTTTTGGACTTTGGAGTTTTAGATTTTCCTGTATATACCATTGCATTATACATATAATGTGTTCTTGAGTCTGCTAGTATCACTATTTTTATCCCATATTTATTAGGTTTTGAGGGTATATAAATTTTGAATGGACATTTTCCCGAAACCCTACAAGCATTTCGTCAACAGTAAGGTATTCAGCAGGTGTATAACAACCTTGAAATTTTTCAATAATGGTTTGGAAAATATCTCTTATGGGTGAGAGTCTATCTACTTTGCATCTTGTCTTGAAATTATCAAATCTAATACAAAGTAATAGAAAAAGGAAACGCTTCACACTCATTACAGAGCGAAAAATGTCACGGCCTGTTCCATCAGAGGCAAACAAAGATTCTACATTTTCATGACCTGATTTGTAAACTCCAGCTAGATACAACAAACCTAAGAATGCTCTTATTTCTATTTCACTTGTAAAATTTGAGTAAGTACTTTTGGTCAAATCTGAAATTCTTTGGCGAAATTCTTCAATTTTTGCATTTGTAAATTCAGATATTTGTTTTATAATTGCGGCAGTAAAAAATAAGTTGAATATATCTATGCTACAATTTGGCTTCGGTTTAGCAGGGCCTTTCAGACCAGGTAAGTGTGTAATTATGTTATGAGAATGGGTTCTTCCAATTATTGCATGATTCTTGTTCCACTTATAGCCATTTTTCCCAATGAAACAATTACTTGAAGACATTTGAACAGTGGTAAGAATTGAATCACATTCCTCATCTGTACTGACATCTGAAGATTCGTTCAATGAATAATTTTCAGTTTCAGAATCATCGTCAAAATTCTTATTCAAAATTTCGTCTTCCATTATAAATAGAATTTCAAAAATAAAAAGTCTTACCTTGATAAAAAAAATTAAGGAAGTTGTTTTTTTTTTAATCTAAAAGAATAAATTCTACTTAGCCAAAGAAAGAAGTCTTATTTTATGAATGGAAGCTAAAAAATAGCGGAAGAAAGCGACTCGAGAATGAGCAATCAGCTATAACCCTAACATGAAAAATTCTCACGCTTCTGGACGGCATGGGCGGAATCCGCCCACACATGCAAATTTAACCGCCCTCCCAAAACTTATATTTTTAAACGATGAATGGAAATTGTTTGTATCACTGTAAAATTAGAATACACCAAAGCTGTTAGCTCTCAGTAAACGAAAAATATATTTTTTTCCTATATTAAGTTTATGCATGGGCGGAATCTACCCAACCCGTCCAGTTAAGGGTTAATTGCGCACAAGTCAAAGTTATTTTTATCATTTATCTACAACATATATATTGGGAGAATAGATAAAATGATTTTGTTATGTAGAAAATTAGGAAAGACAAAATTCAGGATGACACGGCAAATTTATTTGAAACAAGAATAATGATAATTAATATTGATTTTATTCAACTTATTGAGTATTTTTTCAAGGGACCGGGAAAAAATGTTCACTTTATCGAGAGATTCAAATTTACGAGTTTCAAATTATTAAATATATCTATTATTTTTTCATGAGTTTATTATCTTAAAGATTATTTTTCAAAAGTAAGATTTTCTACCTATTAATTGCGCACAAGTCAAAGTTAGTTTTATAATTTATCTACAACATATATATTGGGAGAATAGATAAAATGATGATTTTGTAATGTAGAAATTAGGAAAGACAAAATTCAGGATGACACGGCAATTTATTTGAGACAAGAATAATGATACAATTCCAAGGCAAGATACTATTCCTTTAACTTCCAATTACCGAGGGAACCAATTAATATTGATTTTATTCAACTTATCGAGTATTTTTCAAGGGACCGGGAAAAAATGTTCACTTTATCAAGAGATTCAAATTATCAAAATATATCTATTATTCTTTTTTATAAGTTTATAGAGAATTGTTTTAACAAATGTTCGTTAGACAAACCTTTACTTGGGTAAAACCTGGGCGAAGCTGGATACATCCGCTAGTAGAATATAAAACAAGGTGATAAGACTAAATTCAATTATAAAATACAATTCAATTATATATTTAAAAAAAAAAAAATTTTCACTTCTAATTCTAAAAATAATATTTTAGGGTTCTTAGAATTCTATCTTCTTTTTATCAGTTTACACACTTGATAACAGCAACTATTTAAACATGCTGTGATATATTTTCCCCATCCTGCGGCAGTTTGTATTGGGCTCGAAAATCATACATTTTGTTTAGTAACCCCTAAAACCATACTCTCTATTTTCTCATTCAGTACTTTTGTCTGATGATGGTAACAACGCTGTTACCGAAACATCACACTATTTATTTATTTGGAATTGGGCCTCTTATTACCTTATGTTATTTTGAACGTTGATTTTCTAAATTAAGTTGCATGCATAATGTCATTTGATTAACAGAACGTCAGGTTAGCTAAATCATGTGAAACAGAAAAGGAAAAATAAGAAAAACACTTTCATATCACTTCCTGACCTTTTTGTATTTTTCTACCTTTTTCCCTTTATGTTTTACATTATTTAGCCTCTTTAGGCAATTTGGCCTTTAACACTCATTTATTCATTTTTAAGGAAACCTCTTGGATCAGCTTTTTGGTCGTTGAGGTACAGCTTGCACCATGCTGATATGGGCCAACAGCCCAAAGCCTATATATAGTCAGCTTTTCTTGATTAATAAGAAAATAGGTTGGCCACATTATTTGTGAATAAAGCAAAATAAATGTTTAGTTTATATTGTAACATAGAAAATAATTAGCTGAATATCTAAAGATGTAAAGTATTTATTTATGAAGTCAGCACATCTAGATGACATTTTCTAATTAATTATTACAGTGGGGGGTCGGTGGAAAGCTGGTTAAACCGTTTGGTTTTCGACCAATACGACCCGGGTTCGATTCCCGCATTGGACACTTTTTTCTGTTTAAAAAAAAAATGCTCCAATGGCCCCCCGATTCTTGCAAAGGTCCAACCCCACCAGCGAGTGCAAGTAACCAAACGGGGCTCTGGTACATTTGTAAGTGCAAAGTCGAACTGCTTTCACATGTATAGACATGTGGTGCGCTTACAGTAAAAAGCAGTCGCTAACTACCCACCATGATTATCATGGCCTGTACCACGTGTACTAGGGATAAGAATAATATAAATTATTACAGTTATAGAAATTATCAACATATATAGTCACGACCGTCTTTCCACCGTCTAAAATTCCTCAATTCCTCATGTCACGGATGCGCGCGCATCATCATTATGATCATTATCTTCTATAGAAGCTTCTATCTTTATAATTATGTATATTTACAAAAAGTCAATTCGCTCGCGCCTCTAGCGGTGAAAATGAGGGGTAATACCAGCTGACCTAATGTACATGTAAAGTTTGGAGCGGGACGTTTCACAAGAGTGACATCCACGGCTCCAATTTATAATTGTAACAAATAGTATTGGAATAAAAACATTAAATCATTTTTTTTTAAAATAAATTGTGAATAAACAATTCCTTATTGATTATGTCAAAATGTAAAAGCAGGTAAGAATCTTTATAATAATTAATTTATTTTATCACAAAGCCTCCTGCTGTAAAGAGCATCAACCTGATGCTTAGTAGAGTAGGAGACTTACATCCTCAAGGCTTGAGACCAAGTAATAGGGCTAGGGATTGCTTTCAGTGTCTTATTTCATTTAAGAGTTCTTCTTCATGAGGGCACGGTAGGTCTTTTATTTATATTTTTAGGTCAATGTAGTTTTCCTCCTGTATCAACTTTGGTTGATAAGGGAGGATTTTTTCATTTTGTGGTCTCACTTTCAATATTGGTTCCATCTTCTAGTTTTATTGACGCAACCAATGGGGTGACAGACTATCTCGTAGCAGGCAACAAAGGTTGTTCATTTTGACTAGGGTATGGGGAAAGAGCTTTGATTGCAGCTAAAATTTTTCTTCCTGAAATTATGCTTAAGAGTTTTAGAATACAATTGGGTCTTGCACACACACACATTACTCTTTGTTGGAAATTCAATTTATATATACACTATGTGACACTGAATTGCAACACTAAGAATTAGGGGGCAAAAAGTTATAAAAATCTGCATAGAGTACCAGATAATGAAAAATAAATGATCTTTATTAGAACAGAATAAACCTAAATATTTGCGACATTGCTGTCCACTCAATATGTTGTGGGACCACTGCAAGCTAGGCAGGCAGCAGCACACTTTATACTGACTCAATGAGGATGGTGTCCTAACAGATGGTTGCCTCTCACCATCAGCCACAGTTCATCTTCTGAACATGACTGTGGCAGCACACACAAAGATGCCCAATTAGGGCCAAGATGTGTTCTATAGGAGAAAGATCAGGAGAGATTGGTGGCCATGGAAGCAACAAGGTTTCATGCAGGACATGTTGTCTGATGTGCGCAGTGTGAGGTTAAGGGTTATCTTGCTGGAAAATGACATTTGGTAACCCCTGAAGGAAAAGTAACATCACTGTCTGCAGCACTTCATCCACTTTACGTTGTGCCCTCAATATGAATAGGAGTTGATTGGCTATCATGGATTATGGCTCCCCAAACCATGATGCTACATTGTCATGAGATGTGGCATTCCACAGATGCAGCTAAATTGGACCTATCACCAAGACGGCACCAAACTCTTACTCATTGACTGTCATTGATAAAATAGGAACGAGATTCATCTGAGAACATTATCCTGTGCCATTTCGCTGTCCAATATCCTGATAATATTCCAAACGGAGGTGTCTGTACTGTTGGGTCAATGGTAGTCTTTTTAATGGGCACCATGAGTGTAGGCCACCGGCTAACAATCTGCGTATAATGGTTTGGTTGATTGGGACGATCGAGAGTGTCCTGCAAAATGGTGACAGGAGTGTACTGTGGGGCCTGCCATCCAGTGGATGTGTCAGTCAACAAGTGCTGACTTCATTCTGGCCCCACCAGCACCCCTCAATGGTGCTACATTTCCTTGTTTTAATCATCTTCACCATAGCTGGTGTACTGGTGAATTTTTAGTCATCTTTATTTCAAGTACTCATCATTATTGTATATATATAATATTATAATTGAATTAAATTAATGATGATAATGATGAGTGTCTGATGATGGTAACAATGCTGTTACCGAAACGTCACACACAATATAATTATTTAGATTTGGTCTTATCACCTTGTGTTTATAATCTTTAATCCAAATGGTGCTTTATTATCTAAGTATCAATGACCTGCTGAGCATAAATATTAGTGTTTTACACTAAATTTTTCATGAAATTTATTGGGATAAACAATCCACAAAGGGATGCTCAAAATGGAGCCAGCAATAGACCATGTGATCCCCTCACCCAAAATGGTCTCTTTCTCCAATCTTAGTAGAAAGGAAGTTGTTCCCTTCCTCAGGAAAACATTCATTGAGAATCAGTGTCTAGACTGAATATTGATTCGTCATTGATAAATTCGCTCATCCTGTGTCCAGAACTGATGTTCATGCCACCAATTCAGGTGGGTTTTCCTGTTGAAAAGGGAAATGGGGATTCAATCCTTTGGTTGTCTTGCACAAAGACCACTCATAAAACATTTGATTTTTTTTTTTTTACACTCCTTGTCTTCTGGTGTTAATTTTGGTTTCACTGAATTGTTTCTAAAGCTGACAGACTACATTTCTGTTAATATTGAACCAATTGCTAGCTTTCTCATATAGGATTGGCCCAAATTGGTCACCAACATAATCGGTTAAATTATATTAAAAAAAAAGACCGTACATGGATCTGTGAAAGAAAGACAAATTTTCAAAATATTTGAAGGGATTGCTCTTGCTCTCTCTTTACCAATTTATTGCACAAAACTTCAAAACACAAAATATGTTTTTGTGAAACTATTATGCCAGATTTTCTTCAAAAATTCCAAGTTTTTAAAAGAAATGCAGTTATGATGTGCCAACAGTGCATAGTTTTTCAAGAAAGATTAAAAAAATGCACATATTTCTATGTGCATATATCTGCTTTTCACATGTGTAGACATGTGGTGCGCTTACAGTAAAAAGCAGTCGCTAACTACTCACCATGATTATCATGGCCTGTATCACGTGTACTAGAAATAATAATTAAAAAAAAAAAAACATATTTCTATATTCAATATAATTCTTATATTGTAACAGAAATTCATCAGACACATTCCTCGACACAGTCCTCGACATTTGGCCCAATCCGAGACTAAGCCTCTCATTGGTCGTGACGTCACAGTGACGCGCGATGTAAACAAAGATTATGATTGGTTCATTGTTTTTTTTTTAAACAAGATTTAATTATTAATATTTTAAATACCTGTGATTAATTTATATTGTCACTATATATTTTTTGTCTAAATGGCCTATTTTAAATTAGAAATTTTTTTAAAAATAAATAAGCGTAATTGTAAACACGTGTGTGTTATGAATTACATACGAAGATAATACCTTGAACGCAATGGTGTCAGATATTTTAAATTATTATAAAATTAATTGTATTTAATTTAGGTTATGTTCAGGTTCATTTAGGTTAGGTTTAGGTTCGTTTAAGGTTAGGTTTGTTTAAGGTTAGGTTAGGTTCAGGTTCGTTTAGGTTAGGTTAGTGTAATTTATATTAAAATATTTATATTAATTTTGGTAATTTTTTTTGTATATGTTGGAACATATTACACCAGTATTTCTTTGTTTACATTAGCACTAAAACAATTAAAAAATTGCTAATATAAAATAATAAAAGTCCTTTATAAATATAGTGACAATATAAATTAATCACAGGTATTTAAAATATTAATAATTAAATCTTGTTTAAAGAAAAAAACAATGAACCAATCATAACCTTTGTTTACATCGCGCGTCACCGTGTTGTCACGACCAATGAGAGGCTTAGTCTCGGATTGGGCCAAATGTCGAGGACTCTCCCAATTTTGATTTTTTTAGATTCAACAAGTATTATTAAAAAAAAACATTCATTCCTTTAACTTTGTACCTTCCACATTTATTTTCCTCATTAACATTTTTAACATAGCATTCTATGACTTTGAGATTAAATGATTTTAAAATGAGAGCTCACAATAATACCTTTTAATCCCATGTCAAAATGTTTTTTTTTTACACATGTATTACTTTTTATTTAATTTTCCTCTAGGTATATTTAAAGATAAAAATCACAGATCTATTGAATATCTTACAAAATGTATAGTTCAATCAATTACCAATTTAATTTTATTCGTCTCTTATTTATTATTTAGGACTATTTATTATAAGTTAAAATGTGATAATTTTTGAGAAAATGCTTTAATATTTTAAATTGAACATTAAGTGCCCTTTTTGTTGTTGTTTTGTAAATCATAAACGGGGCAATGTCTAAATGAATTTAAAAAATTCTACTCTCTGATATTAATGAATCACATATATTTTATTACATTTATTAAAATATATATTGAAGAAAAAAAAAAGAGACTAAAGGAAAATCTAAAATTCAAACTTTAAATACATAATGTTTCCAATAAATGAAAACATATTTAAAAATGATTTATATTTATAAAATATATAAATGAATTAAAAAATTCCATATCAATTTGTATAAACATATGAAAAGAAAACATCTATAAAATGCTGAAATTTCATTTTTTTTTTTGAAATTCAATAAAATAAAGTAAAACATAATATTTTCTCAATAAAAAGAGTTTATAAGATTTTCAAATTCATATCATCTCTACAACAAATTTGTCAAGCATTTAGCTTTACCATTTAAGAAAAAAGTTTAACTCTGTTTGTTTTAAATGGTCTACATTCAGATTCAAACCATCAGCTGTGGGAAGACGAATGGAAAAATATAGGTATGTAAACTACACCTTAACTCTTGTCAAATATGTAAACTTCATGCTCAACATTCATGTTAACCATTATCTTGTTCAAGAAAGAAATTATACCATTGGCAATGTTGAAAATTCTGAATTTTATGAGACAAATTGAAAAAGATATGGGAATGGTGGTGTTTATTAATATATAATTCTTGCTTGAGAGAGAAAATATATTTATACAAGGAATCAATAATTTTTAATTCAGAATTTAGCATTTTTTGCACACCTTCAAAAACTGGAATTGCCACCAGCTGGACAGACCTCCCTTAAATCCAATGGGCAGTAAATACCACCAGTACTAACTACCCACTAGATTATGTGGGCAATTTAGACGTTCGTTTATTATTAAATTAAATACAAAAATATTGGTACTGTCATTGCCCCTGATTTTGTTTTCTCCTGGACAATTTAGGCCTAACTTAAGCAACCGCTAGTCACCGACATAAACAATGAGTGTCTTAGAGAGTGACATTCTGCTTTTTGAAATAATATACTAAGAAGAAGTGACATGCATGCCTTTTTGATCTGCTAAGATGCACACTGAAAAACTTAAAAATATCCATATGCAATTAGTTTCAAGTATTGCCTCACAGAAAGGTAGAGTATAAATATCCCAAGAAAGAGGTAGCACCATTTTTGCAATATTGTCAGATATTTCATTGCCCTTGATTTCATTGAAGTAAGAACAACGACCCCAGGCTGCTACTCCATATAGAAAGGATGTGATGTGAATGATCACCTACAACTGGAGGATTTTGATGTTGGCATCATAGGAAATTTCTTATGGCTTGATTTAGTCAGTATTAGAATAATTGTTTGACGTTTTGAACAAATGAGGCACAAATCTTCATGTCTGTTCAAATTTCACTCTTAAAATGGTCTTGCCAATAGTGATAGGCCCGCCAAGAATTTTGAGTCATGGATTGGGGTTGGCACAGGCTCTTCACACTAGAAGATACAGACTTTGTCTTCCTGGGGCTCAAATTGAGTTCATTCTCAGTGTTCCATGAACCCATTCTCTCAAGAAAGTCTTTGATGGTTCAACCAGCAGATTAACTTGTCAAGTCATATACACACATAACCAGTAAACTTTCCCTTATGAGGAATGTGGTTCTGGTGGAACTTATCCCAAGTGCACACAGTACAGGCCATGATAATCATATTGAGTAGTAAGTGACTGCTTTTACTGTAAGTGCACCACATGCTTACACCAAATCAGTTTTGTGCTAACAAGTGTGCCAGATCCCAGTGCATCCCAGATCATGGCTGTCGAAAATCAATGTTTTATGCCACATAAATAGAACTCCATTTGTTACTTGCACTCATTGGTGAGGTAAGCTTTGAAAGAATCAAGAGCCTTTTTTCTTTTTGGAGAAAAGTACCCAATGCAGAATTCATTCATGGATTGTAGTATTCGAAAATTGAAGGTTTATACTACTCGTCCACCAACCCCCTATTGGGGATGTGATGAATAGGAACCAAGCAATGACATACCTCAAAAAAGGGCTTAGTTTAGAAACTTGGGGAGTGCAAAGCTGAGAGAATGTGCAATCCTGCCTTCCAAAAATTGAGCAAGATAGATTAGTGAATGGCGGCAAACCTGGCATTCAAGACTGGTCTCCTGGCAGCTAATTCTTGCTAAGGTCCAAACTGATGGCCAGTGTTTTTTCCAGTGAGCCTGCTTTTCATGAATAAACTGGGTCATTTCTGGGTTCATTATAAAAGAGGGACCTCTCATAACATGCATGATTCACTGTACACTACACAGTAATCTTGTTGGTACTGAGCAATGGTGCTTCATGCAACAATTGCAGATTTGTCTTGCCTAAAATTAGTAGTTATGTTTATTGTCCTAATCTCAGTTATCATCATCTCAATATTCTTTGGGCATTGATATTAAACAAAATGGTTGCACAATCGATGCAACACCTGCAATATGTATGGATTTACCTCACACCGATTAAATGGAATAAGCATTTTACAAAAATTGTTGAGCTGATTTTATTGGAATTTTCTTTATGGCTTTGGATACATGTTCAATATTTAATGCACTATGCAACAATCGTGGTCTCCTAAGAAACATATTTTTGTTTGCATTTGCTGTTTCACAAAAGTTTTAAAGAGCATGCTGCATGACATTTCAAGGTAAAATATATTTCTTAAACTTTTTATTTTACCAGCCATATCTTTCAAGTTTTTTTTTAGAATGCTCTCTGTTACATACTTATCGCAAGTTTTATATTAGCATATCTATCCAAGGTTGTTTGTGTCCAGTGTCGTCCTCGGTCTTACCCTTAATACAAATTTGTCATGTTCCTTTTGACAACCATTTTTTGTGGATGTGATACTAAAGCTAATTCCTGTTTTATATTGTTACAACTGAGAAAAGTTCTTAAACATGCTAGATAGAGTGAATAGAATGCTTTACCCTGTTTCCACCTTTGTGCCTTTTACTGGGATTGCGAGCATGTATTTCTTAAAATGGTATATTTTCATCAAAATGTGTTCGTATCCCATTGTTAATCTTTTAAACAGACCTTGGAGATCTATGACTATAAGTTTTCATATATTTAATGTTGGTGGTAGTGGTTCCAGAAGAGCCGTGGCCTTATATTTAGGGGATTGGATGCCTTACATACCTTACGAGACCTAATTTATTTTTGTACACGGTCTTATTACCTTCCAGCAAAGATGATTTTTTATCACAGTAAATAGTATTTGATACTCTCATAACCTGCTTCTGTTACATTGTGTGGTAATTTTATTGATTATTGAATGCTTTTTTTTTGGTGCCATGACCAATGGTTTCCCTACAATGCAGGTTTTGACTATACAATATGCTGTTTTATTCATCTTTCTGCGAAATTGGTTAATTTCTCAAGGTAATAAGACCAAATCCAAATAAATAAATAGCGTGTGACATTTCGATAACAGCGTTGTTACCAAAATGTCACACACTTTATTTATTTGGATTTAGTCTTATTACCCCCCCCCCCTTGTGTTCATAATCTATAATCCAAAATGTCCACACCTCAAAGTTGCTAAAGTTCATCTCTTGAATATCTTTTGTAAAATAGCTTGTGTGATAATGCATCATATTTCTTTTATCTGCATAGCCTACTTTCTCAAAATCTTATTTTGACAATTTTAATCCCCATCTTATGTGTCATGTATATTTGCCAATCAAGTTAATGCACTATGATTGATTACAACTTTGAATCTTCTCCAAAAGATGTACAACTGTAATTTTTTAACGCCCAGACTATTGCTAAGCATTAAAGTTCTGATTATCTACACTTGCACTACAGTTGCAAAAAGTTCTCAAGTTATGCACTGGGTGAGGAAACCTTCCTAATCCATTTGCAGCAGCAGAGCCCAACTACACTGATATGTTGTTATTGATTTCTATCCATGCTTCCTGGGTAAGATGACCAATATTTAGTTCTTCCATTAATTTCATTTCAGCAATTTGAATTCCTCCGTTTGCACAGGTCCTTTGAAAATTTTCTTATATTGCTCTTTAGATAATAAAAAGGCATATATTGGATTGAATAAAAAGATTTATTTGCCAAAATTTTGGTTGGCTGAACGCCAACCTTTTTCAAGGCATATTTCTTTGTTAAACACATAAGCTGTTTGCTGATCCTTGCCAAGTTTCTGAAAAACCACGATGTTATCCACCAGGTATGAAATATACCTTGTTTAACCATTTTTGTATTTGGAAACTTCTTAACTGCCTTGACCTTCTAGCTAGAATGTGGAAACGGTATACTTTCCTAATCTCCTCTCCCTGTCATTTGGCACATTGATGCTCTCTGATATCTGCAAAGAGTTAAATCTATAGATAAACCAAGCAATCACACAAGCAATTTGTCAAAATCATTAACCAAATATTTTAACCATTGGCACTAAAAGTCATAATGACAACACTTGAAAATAAGTGATACTTTAGAACATTATAAGGAAAATTAACCCCACTTACTTTATTCTGATCACAAAATCACCTGTCTTGCCATCAGTTCTATATTGTTGCTAAAAACAACTCTTTTGCAAAAAATACATTACTCTGTAACTGCAGTCAGTGCATGCACACCTTTATTGACAGTAGCCAGCTATAACACTCTTACTTATTAGTCAGCATCTGAAATTTTAGTATTGTAGCAACAGTATATATTGCTGTGGCACCATACATGTGGTCTATATATTATTTTGAATGATAAAAACCATCTATTTTGAATGATAGAAGTTAAGCCGTATTAGCTGAATAGAAAACTAAGAGGATGCAAGTCAACCTGAAAAATTAGGTGCTTCTAAGGTTAATATCCTACCCAAAATTATTTTCTTTTCAACTTTCAACATTTTCTTTCTCAATATTTAAACATATTTATATTTTTTTTTTCTGTTTAAAAGGTCAAGTTATGATATATTGAAGTCACCTTTTTTTTACACCTCATATTGCTGAGTGAGCATTGTGTGATTTTGTTATATTTCAATCTGACATTAATGAAACTAGATGCTTTGAGTGTATTGTATAAATGGTTTCCTTCTCTTTTGTATTTTGTTTTGGAATATTCATGTTGCAATTCATTATGGTGTGGAATATTTTTTTTCTTTATATAATAACTTTTAAGTATATGGTCTTTTTTGCAGCTTGTAGAATGATAATTTCATTATAAAAAATCTTGATTGGGGTCTTCTGTTTTATTTTGTTCATCTAGGGTCTTTGAAATAATTTCCTTATGAAAAAGTTTCCCAATTTGCTTTTTAGAAATTCCATTGACTTTTTTATTTGTGTGGTTCTCTCTGTGATTTTGAGTTAATGTTTATTGGGTTGTTGGTCACCTACCACAGCAACCAAGATGCTCCATGTAGTGCTTCCATTGAGATTCAGTGTAACAGCAGCGGTGTCCATAATACATGTTGAACCATAAGAATAGGATTGATATGCGGATTCTCCAGTATTTATGACGACCAAATTTGTCTCATCAAAGAAGTTGAAATGGATTTCTCCTCTTTGAGATTCAGTGTAACAGCAGCGGTGTCCATAATACATGTTGAACCATAAGAATAGGATAGATATGCGGGTTCTCCAGTATTTATGACGATCAAATTTGTCTCATCAAAGAAGTTGAAATGGATTTCTCCTCTTTAATTATCCTCAAGAAATCCCCACAACTGGCTTTTGCCATTAAAGTCACCAAGAGAATGATTGAATTATCTTACATGTGTGACTTTGCTAAATGTTTGGTACTGGCCTTTTTGGGAGATGTTGGATGTTAAAGATATTGATTGGTCTTCTAATGGGGTTTCAAGAATTATTATTTCTGTAAATCATGTATTTGTTGTAATATTTTCTTAAATGAAAGATTTCTTACTAATGTAATAAGTCTTCCATTTTGTTCAGTCTCTGTCTTGCCTGATATTGAAAGCCCCTAATTTTAGCTTTGTGATTGATTTAAGCTTGGTCTCTTGAATGCAGATGCCATCCACTTCAGTCAATTTCTGTCGTGGAGATGCCATTTAAATTACATTAAAGGATCATTTTTTAAATTTTTATTATCCCTTGTGTCATTAAACAATGTCATGACTATTTATATGCATCTTGATAAAGCACAATTTGAATGTGGGTCGATGGAAGGCTGGTTAAACCGTTTGGTTTTCGACCACTACGACCCGGGTTCGATTCCCGCATTGGACAATTTTTTCTGTTAAAAAAAAAATGCTCCAATGGCCCCAGATTCTTGCAAAAGTCCAACCCCACCAGCGAGTGCAAGTAACCAAACAGGGCTCTGGCACATTTTGTAAGTGCAAAGTCGAACTGCTTATCACATGTGTAGACATGTGGTGCGTTTACAGTAAAAGCAGTCGCTAACTACTGATTATCATGGCCTGTACCACATGTACTAGGGATAAGCAAAAAAAAAACAATTTGAATTATAATTATAGTTACAAGAAAATAAAACCTAATCCATATAAATTAATAGTGTGTGGCGTTTCGGTAACAGCATTGTTACCATCATCAGACAAAATAATAAATGAGAAAAAATATCACAGCATGATCTTAAATAGTACTGTTATCAAGTGTGTAAACAAGATAGCAGATAATAAAGTTTTGTAAGACAATTAGAAATAGAATTTAAAAATATACAGTAAAACCCCTCTATAGTGAACCCTAATGGGACAGAGTTTTGGTTCACTATAGCCACGGTTTGGCCATTTTTTTGTACTTTCAAAATTTTTAGACCGTATAATTAAAGGACAGCCATACACACAGGAAAAAGCCTGCCTATTAATAGTGGTCACTGTGTTTTAATTCCCATAATTGACCAATTTCCTTATATTAATACTGAATAATAAAATAAATCATTAGATGATAGGTTCTTCTTGTCATTAGCATACATGCATCTCTATGTATAATTTCACAATCAAGACAAATCCTAGGCAAAGTTTTATTAAATATATATTAAAGATATGAAATGATTTTAAAACACCATTATCACATTATATAATACAATGTTTACTTGAAAAAATGGCTCTAATACCTTGTTGCTTCAAAGGACTCTTCAAGCAGTGCACCATTCAAAGAAAGTTAGTGTTTTTCTTCCATTTCATGTTTCCACATATTCTTCATCTAGATTTCATTTTTTTTTTAAACCTGTCATGCAAAACATTGCTGCATAGTTCATTGCATAAAAATAGTTTTTGTTTCATCACGGGACCGTTTATTTGGACTATCTTTTTTTTTTTTTGTAGCCCTAAAACGTACGATCGCAGCAAAAGTTGAGGTTGATTCCTCTTTGTAACAATTTTTAATAGCTTTATATTTTATCTTTCATAATAGAAAAGTTATATTCTCTTATTTTAATATGTTCTTAACATTTTGCCTGTGTTGTTTCGCTTTGAAAAGTTCTGAAAATGGCCTTTTTTTTTTTAAAGAAATAACTTTTTTTTTTAATGCCTTTGTTTTCTTCAATTTGGAAGCCATTTGCATTTTTTATATTTCAAATTTAATGGATGCATAGATATTCTATTTAATAAAAAGTATAATGTGTAAAAATTTATACAAAATGCAGCAAAATAAAGTGCAAAAATCAAAACAAACAATGCCGCTAAATTTATTGTTTTGAAATCGCGATCCGCGAGCTGAAACATGCTCAAAATTTTGTTGTTTTAATTTTTTTTTTAAATTACAATTTTAAGTTCGTTATAAGCATAGTATTTTTAATAGATTTTATTATTTTGGGACCGAAAATAGGTTCGTTATAGGGGTAGTTTGTTATTTTAAAAATTGCAAAGTTCGTTATAACGGTGGTATTTTCAATGGAATGGAATTGGGAATCGGCGTGGGTTCGTTATAAGGGAAGGTTCGTTATATCCAGGGTTCGTATTAGCGGGGTTTTACTGTATATATATTTGTAAATATCATTGATATTTCCCTTTTCTTCCATTCTATTAATTGTAGCGCTTGTCTTTTGAATTCTTATTTGAATAGTTTCTTATAGTAATTTTTTTCATACTCTTTGTAGTATCCTTGTTTTTCTAAATTGAAATTATGTCCTTTGACCCCTATATGTTCTAAAGCAGAATTTTCAATTTTATCCCTCTTCAGAGCATATTCATGGTTTTCCGTATCCTTTCTTTCAAAGTTCTGGATGTCTGTCCTACATAGCACTGGTCACACTTCACTTCATGGATCAAACCTGCTCTTTTTGGTAATTGGGTGTTCTGTAATCAAAATATTTAAAAAAAAAATACTTTTGTAATATATTTTAATAAATAACGTGATTTAATACCATTGTAACTTCTTAATTTAATTATTTTCAATTTTTTTTTTATGATTAACTTTTAGGTATATTTTTGAACCTATTTTTTTCCCTGACTTAAAATTATGAATAGGAAGATGACAGAATTTCTATTTATTAATAAAAACATTTCCCCCTTTATGACCAGATCATAATAGATCTTCACATCACACACACCATTACACTGGACTCTCGTTATAGTAGCAATGTGACCTTAATTGTAAGATCTAAATTTTAAGTGCACATTGTTTTAACCAATCAACAAAACTTTTATAACAACAGAAAATCTTGGTCGCAAATGATGCTGTTATAACAAGATTTGACTATATAGGTAGGAAGCAGATTCTATCAAACCAAATGAATATATAAAATTATGTAAATTTATGTAATACACATTTTCAATTAGACTGTTTTTGCTCTTATTGCTCCTTGAGTACTAATAATTGTTGTGTGTCATGCAGGTGTGAGGATGCACGCGGTGCCCAGGGCCACTGCGCCCCCTCCTCCAGAGCTGCAGCCCTACCAAAGCCAGGTTTTTGTTTTCTCCACCAGCATGGCTAACCAGGCTGCTGAGGCCTACTTGGTTGGGCACACCCCCTCCATCATTTCTTTCCACAAGAATCAGCCCCTCACACAGTCTTTTATACAAGTAAAAATTCATTCCTTATCTTGCTATTCTATGTAAATGTTAAACACAAGGTAATAAGACCAAATCCAAATAAATAAATAAATAAATAGTGTGTGATGTTTCGGTAACAGCGTTGTTACCATCTTCAGACAAAAGTACTGAATGTTACTAGATAATTAGATAATGTAACTAGATTCATTACTTTTGTCTGAAGATGGTAACAACGCTGTTACCGAAACGTCACACACTTTATTGTTTTGGATTTGGTCTTATTACCTTGTGTTTATTATCTATAATCCAAATTGTGCCTTATCCATGTAATGTTGTTCATACTTAAATATATAATATAGAAAAAAAAAAAAGAAAAAGATTAATTCTTATGAAAAAACCTCTTATTTTAAGAGATCTTAGTATCAATATTTATTTTCTTAAAAATATATTAGAATCATTATTAGAATAAGTAGTAATATTAACAAGCAGTAAAAAATAGTAATTGTTACAATTAATTTTGTGATATACAATGTGACTGAATTTACAACACTAAGAATTACAGGGCAGAAAAATATGCAATTTTCAGGGTCAAATTAGCTAGCTCACTTAGGTTTGTAAATGATGCAAATTGCACAGATATCTCGCACATGCTGATTGGGATATAAGAGAAGGAATTTTCAAATTTGCCAATATTCACCTTTTTGTCTGACAGGAAAAGCATTTGAAATTTTCATTTTTTGACTGTGAAAATTTTTAGCAGCAGAGAATGCCAGACAATCAAGGCATCTCCAGACAGACATCTATTTGCGTCCACTGACTATGGCGAAGATGGTTGAAATAAGGAATTTAAAAAATATATATATAACCAATTTTATTTGACCTCTATATATTAGAAGTCTATATATTTATCTTTTTATAAGGGTATAGATATTATTTTTAAGTTTTGTTTAATATATTCAAATAAGGGCTATTTGTAAAAAGTTTGTTTTATTCATTGTTTTAAAAATTATAAGCCTATATATGAAATGGTAAGATGTTAAAAAAATAATAGCTGCATGCAAGGATTGAACATGAAGCCTTTTTTTCTTATGTCGGGGACTCTACCGATGCTCCATCAAACCCCCCCCCCCCAGAAAGTATTTCAGTCTTGGGAGATAACAGTGAAAAGCTGAGCCAGTTTTATTTTTAAAATAATACACATGTATGTGAGACATTATGTTATTTACAAGTATTTTTGAGGTATTTAAGGTATTTGAGGACAATCAAAACAACTACTAGCACATACAACGTAAAAGCGTTAAGTCAAACCTTGCTAAAACAGCATCATCTGCAACCGAGAAATTATGTTTTATAAACCATGGTTGAAATAATTGGGACTTAGAACTTGGGACCTTGGAATTATTATTTTAAAACCAAGTTGCTGTTATAAAAGAAACTGTAATACCACGATTCCAATATATATAAAAATACACTTATTCAAATATGGCCATTTGCTTCTGTATAGGTTTGAGTCAAAATGCATTTCATTGAATACATTTATATAAAAAAAGAGAATATCTGGATCTTTTTTTATAAATTTTATATAGGTATAGGGTTCAAGTTTTACTGTCAATAAATCGGGCACTCTCCAATTATTAGTCTTGTAGATTATTGAATCCCACCAAATTCAAATCGAGAGATTTGAGAGATCGAGCCATATAAACATAGAATTATTTACAATAAATTTGCTTATAAAATTTAAGTTATTTTTAGGCTAACACTTCTTTTCATTACTAACAACCAAGCTCTTTTTGTTTATGCACAACTTATTCAGGTAAAAAAAAAAAAAAAAAATAGAACATAGAAAAATAACCCCCTCCCCTCAAGAATAAATTTATAAATTCCAAACTCTTAACATTCTACCAGTTTGATGGACTCCCATGAAGATCTCTTGGGGCTGCCAGAAGGAGCACTAGTTTGATCTGAAGAAAACTAAATGCATTTGAAATGGAATCCACTTGAACCAGTCCTTTGTTCACAGGATGAACCTCTGGGACTCGACCTATCAACCACTTGGCGAGGGGAGATCTTTCATTTTTGATTAACATCAATGCCTTGACCTAGATATTATGTGCGATGGTTCTCCACTTATTCTGTTGTTGAAAACTATGTAGTCACTTGACCATCTATTCCATTAGTGTTGGACCACTCTCTGAACCAATTGCCACCTAGACAAAAGAAGAGTTTTCACAGTTAGTAGAACTTCTGGGACTCAAGATGACATTGTGGTCAATAAAAATGGCTGGGTGTTAACGCCTGTTGGTCAATGGAATCATTACTCAGGGGATATAAGGGCCTGAAGTGTAAACAAGATTCAATTTGGATAACCATGATTAGGAGCTCCTGACAGGTAAGCAGATTATCACCAATGATTGTCGCAAATGGTGCTTGAGTCTATTTACTCCAGCTTCCCATAGCCCACCAAATTGGAGGGTTAAATTTACAATCTGTCTTTTATTGGCCAAAATGGTACCCAGGTCATTTACTTGCTCCTGGGCCAAATAAAAGGTATCGACTGGAATTTATTGACAGCTCCTACAAAATTGGTTTCTTAATCAATGTAGAGCTAGATACAGCATTGTCTACAAGCCACAAAATGTTTAAATGCTGTCATAAATATAGGGGTAGAGCTATCCAAAGACAATTCTAGATGTACCACCTGGGTTAGGAAGCTCACGAATATACAAATACAGTGGTACCTCGACATACGAGCGCCCCAACATACGAGTTTTTTGAGATATGAGGCAAGTGATTTTTTGCTTTTAGTTACGAGCGAAATTCGAGATACGAGTTCTTCGGTTCAGTAGTGTTGAAGATATTAATCTGTGATTTTAAATGTTTCTTTTTGACCAGTACTTTTGTTTCGTTTTTGCTTTTCCTAAAATGTTTCTTTCTTCTTCTTCATTATTATTTGTTCTATATGCAAAGCTTTGTTTTTTGAGACTTGAATAAACAAATTCTAGTTTATTATATTTTTGTGTGCTTTTAAAGTTAAAACACAACAGGTAGTAACACGCAGTCGCGCCATCACGATCAGTTAGCAGCGTGCTTCCGATGTGATAAGTTGTGTTTTGTGTTCGCGTTTTGTGTTGCGTTTACATTTACAGTTTTAGTTCATTTATTTTTATAACCATGGATCGGAAGAAAGTTTGTAAAAAGTCAAGTGCTAAGAAAAAGATGATGAGTATTGAATTAAAACGTGAAATTATAGAAAAACATGAGCAAGGTGTTCGAGTTGTTGACTTGTCGAGGCAGTATGGCCGTAGTACGTCCATGATATGTTCTGTGCTTAAACGGAAGGAGTCGATAAAGAGTGTAACGCCGGCTAAGGGCCTTACGATAATTGGTTTTGAGGAGTCAGAGGAGGAGGTTATTTCTACAAGTGAGATAAAGGAGATCTTAGGAATGTGGGAGAGAGTTTCACAGTTCGTGGAAAAAAAAAAACACCCAGAAAAAGTTGCAACAGGTCGTGCATCTGACCTTTTTAATGACACTTGCCTAACTCATTTCCGGAACATTCTGAGAGGGAGGAAGAAACAAACCTCCTTGGACATGTTTTTTCTAAACGGCCTACAGGTGAAAGCGAGAAAAATGTAGCGAAAAAGGCAAAGACCAGTGAGGATATCTAATTTATTTCTTTACATTCTCTTTTTTGTTTTTGTGCAATAAACATTTGATATTTATAAATACGTTTTTATTATTTAAAACCACGTAACAAAAATAACTGGGGTGACATTTTGGAGGTTGGAACGGATTAATGGTAGTTCAATTGTTTTGTATGGGGAAATTTGCTTCGAGATACGAGCAATTCAAGATACGAGCAAGGTTGCGGAACGAATTAAACTCGTATGTCGAGGTACCACTGTATACCTTTTCCCTACTTTCCATCTTGACCTTTGGACATTCATAAATTCATGGGCCCAACATAGTCCACCCTGGTTATTTCAAAAGGCTTGCCTGGTGTCAATCTTTCTTTTGGTAAGTCTCATCAGTCAAGTTTGGGTTCACAAATGAATCTCATGAATGATTAGTTGGAAAAGTTCCTGTGGAGGGCAATAATGCAGGATATTTTTGCTCATGGGAAATAGATTAGCTCATATCTGCAACACACCCGAATAATTCCACTTTCTTTAATGAATAGTGTTAAAGCACTAAGTATGTTTCACCAATCCTAGACTGACCAGGCTCCTCATTTCCTCTCGCAGTTTATTCCATTGAATTTTCTTAGCTATGCAATGGTTAGATAGGCTGGGCATCACTCAGCAACACTACAACAAATATTTCCAAAACAAGATCAAGGCCACAGTTCTTACATAGCCAGGCAGAGATGAGTATTGATCACCAAAGGATTCAATTAATGGGGTTTCAGACACTACATGTACTAAAACTAACTCTGTCCTATCATTGCTCTTAAACAGGGGAACATCTCAGGCCATTTTGTCAGCTCCAACGACAACCATGTGGGTTCATTCCACCATAAAGAGTAGTCAGCCAATTGTGGCCCCATGATTCTTTGGCAAGCAATGTCTACTGGGTTGTCACCGAAAGGGTCATAGCGCCATTCTTGATGATTTGGTGAGTTTTGGATCTCTTGCCTATAAAGGTTGGAAGAGTTCTCAACTAACTTAATACAATTGAATTAGTTGACCAGCACAAGGCCACAGCACACACTGCACAAGCTGAGTTAGTAGCAGGACCATAACTCCAACTGAGGAATAGACATAATAAAGCACAATTTATCTTGTAACTGAGGAACAGACACTTTCTATATGAGTGCCTACTTAAGTTTCTGCTGTTATTAATCTCATATAGATTCCATTTCCTGTTAGTATTCTTTAGATATACCACTGCAGCATATGCATCCCCTGAAGCATCTCTAAATCCATATAACTCTAATCCGGGGTTTTCTTCTACAGAGGTTGTTCCATTTTTAAAATAAAGATTTTGCAACGCTGTAGCTGGCGAAATAAACGCGCTATTCGTGTGATAATATATTTATTTGAAAGAACAAGCATTGATTTATATTTCTTCAAAAATTTTTCAATATTCAAAATGCCTAAAATTATAAATGATTTTGTAAAAGGTTCCATTTTCAGACTTCCAGACGAGAAATACTTGTTTGTCCAAATTATTAAAATTATGGAAGAAAAGGATATTGGTATTACTAAGTTCACAATCAGTCTCATATTAAAAGAAAACAAATAAAAATTTGATATCTATGAAATTAAGCGAAAAAAATTCCTCTCAAAAAAGGTGCCTGAAGAAACCTTTAACTCCAACTGAAAGAAAAATAAGGAAATGGTTATCAGAGAGAATCTACCTTCTCAAAGGAACATTTCCACAATAACCAACGTACCACTTTCTACCCTTAACCGTATTATTAGGAAAAAAAATTGGCTTAAAATATGTAAAAAAGCGAAAGTTCATGTCCTCAAGCATATCAATATGAAAAGTACCTAGCAGGTGAAAAATGGAAGAATGTTGTTACACTGGACGAAGCATGGGTTTACCTCAACGATGGCTACCAGCCCCGTGCCATTTACTATGCTAACTCTCAAATAAACATCTTTCAGAACTGGGTCAAGAAATGCAAGAAAAGTTTCTCAAAAGGCTTCATGATCATTGCAGGTTTCTGCTACAATGGGAAGCTTCCAATAAAAAACATGGGCCCAAATGTCAAGATAAATTCAAAAATCTACCAAAGACTTGTCTTAGACCCATTATTTGACAATGAGGTTCCGTTTTTGTATCCAAGTGACTCAATATCTGTTTTTCCTCACCAGGATAACGCCATGAGTCACACATCACGTCAATACCTGGATGAAAAGATGGATGAAATCGGCATTTCGTACATCCCTGAAAAATCTCCAGACTGGGCCCCTATGGATTTTTTGTGCTTTTGGCTTGCTGAAAGATGCTCTTAGATCTAGAAAACCAAAGGTGTTAGATAGACTCTGGAAAGTTGTTAAGGACATTGTTGGGATGAGATCTTGATCAAATTATTCTAAGGCGAAGCTTTATTTCCTGAAAACATCAATGCAGGGCTGTTGCTAAACGTCAAGGCTTTCACATTAAAAACAATAAGTTGTACAAACATTAATAAATTATTTTTAATAAAGTACTAAAATCATTATTTTAAAAATGGAACACCCTCTGTATAAAGACCCAGCCATCGGCGAATTCTCAATGTTGTCAGGAATGTCAACATTTCATTCATTCTCTCGTTGATTGGTCCATCCCACTTCAAGCCTATCATTTAGGGAGAATCCACTGGAAGTCATAGCTGAAGCTTCAAGCACAATCTTATCATAATCATATTTGCTCCATTTCTCTTTACAGCATGATGAAGCAGGAAACAACAGCCATCCTGCACTCCCGCCAAAGGTCCATTTAACTGTGTCATAGCCTAGGATTCATTCATCAAGCCAACATAGGCTTTCCTATGTTGCTGATCTGTGGTCAAACATCTTTCCAGAGAATGCTGCCGCCGTAAACATGAATTGAGAGATTCACTGAAATAGTCCTGTTCACCAATCTTAGGCTCAAAGCACATGGGAACAATATATCATCTGCTTTGATAATACTGGACATCATTTTTCTAGAGCTTCTCACAAAATTCTCTTTCCTTTAGTTAGAGAATTTTCACTCAGTGAAACTCCCAATCCAATCCCTTCAATCTCCCAGAAATGGAATAAGATGTCCATATTTTTCAGTTTCCCAGATATTATCCAACTTGGTGTTTGCTCACATAATTGTGTTTTCTTGAATTGTTGGATCTTGGGCAACAGCAACATTCCATAAATGTCTAACCCAAAATGAGATCTACTATTCCACTCTTTACAAATTATGGATCAGCAGCTGGAATTTTATTTTCTCAGTCAATGTTAAACAGAGGTCTTGATATCCTGGAAAGATGAACTGATGCGAATGGTTTTACGTTTGGACTGCGGCTGGCATCCTCAAGAGACCCCTAATCAAGCGGATGCTTCTTCTGGTAGCCCCAACAGATCTTGATGAACCCGGGGAGACTGTTAGAGCTTAGAATTTTCAAATATATTCTTTTGTTAATATGTCTAAGTTTATTTAATTTTGACTAGAAATTGGCCATGTGTATAAACAAAAAGGCTTGGTTATTAGTTATGAAAAATAGCATCTGCCTGTAAATATTAAGTTAAATTTTTATGTATATTTTTATGTTTATCTCTTGCTTTTAATTCAGTTGGATTCAATAAACCACAAGCCCTATATTTGGAGAGTACCTGATTTATTGGTATTGAAATTTGAATCCTCTAACAGCATCAATATGAGATTGGAGATATTGACATGAACAAATTATCTTTATTGAGAGTGGACTACCGTGGAACCTCATTATATCATTTCCTTTTTTTTTTCTTAACCTGATCTCAAGTAATATTTTTACAGCGAGGTTGTCTCAAACAAGCCCCACACAGAAAAGTATAGGTCTGTACAATCATCTATTATTTTGGTGGGCATTGGCTGTCATCTAGTTTTGTGTAACAATGTCATAAAATAATAATAAAAATAAACAATCAAACCTTGGGCAAAAAAGTGTTGTTATTGTTTCTTATCCCGTTGTGTAAAGATTACACGAATTCCACGAGTTCATGCTACTCAAGCTGTTTTATGATAAGCAGTGACCTCTCCCAAAGGTCCTGTTTAGTGCATCTAATGCAAGCCAAAATGTGTTCTGGAGCTGCAAGTGTCAAACTACATTTTGGGCAAGTGGGGTAGATTTTGCTCTTATTTTCTAACTTCAATGGCTTGAGATGACCTGTTCTAAAAAAGTGTGGTAGCATCATCTTATCATTATTATGACATTTGTCTGAGTGAGTGTGAAGTATGAGATACAGCTATCTATTGTTTCTCCCGTTGAACTTTTTATCCTAGGTGGAATTTTTAAAATAGAAAGCATGGGCCATTCTTCTGGATATTTACTTTGGTATGGAAACATTTCCTGTTCCAAATTCTTTGTTGCAGGTTTTGGGCTAACTTGAACTGCTTTTTTTTTTCATGGTAAAGGGTTTGTAAATTTGCATTAGCCACATTATGCATTGTTTCTACAGGCATTTAGAGATCTTTGATGGGGTTATCTAGGTCTTGTAAATCCTCTTGCACATGCTGCAAGCAGTAGGATGATTTTTATCATGTTGGAGCGCACCCTGTTTGTGCTTTTTCCACAAGTGCAAATTTTGGATTAAAATCAAATATCAGCAAGACCAAAATCATAACTACAGACAATGATAAGATAGATTGTGAATTATAGATTAGAAACACATAGTAATATAAGACCAAATATTTGTTTATTTGAATTTGGTCGTTGTGTAACTATAGATAATATAATTAGCTTTGAAGTTTTTCAAGAAATAGTTGATACAGTTGATCGCTTCATATTCTTAGGATCCAGAATTGATAGATGGAAGATTGCTTAGAGGAAGTTAAAAGAAGAATAAAACTAGGCAGGAATGCAATGATGAAATTGGACAAGTTTATGAAATAAGTAAAGGCCTTTCTCTCAAGATTAAGAAAATAATTGTGAAGGCTTAGAATTTATTATGGTCACTTATGAACGTGAGAACTGGACTCTGAAAAAAAGAAAGAAAAAAATTCAGGCTTTTGAAATGTAGACATGGAAAAGCTATCAAGGATGCCATGGACAAATACAAATATTTTAAACCTGTATATCCTTAAAATCCCAAATACGCAAACAAAAGACTGACCTACTTTGAACACATAATGAGAGCAAATGGATTAGGAAAAAAAAATTGATTTTTTGGAATTAGAACTATTTTATTTGATATCAATGTTGAACCATA
Source organism: Cordylochernes scorpioides (assembly GCA_030710605.1). NCBI lineage: Eukaryota > Metazoa > Arthropoda > Arachnida > Pseudoscorpiones > Chernetidae > Cordylochernes > Cordylochernes scorpioides. Next base: position 158,302,385 of record CP092886.1, on the reverse strand, counting down.
ATAAATAGGTAACCAACAGGCGCAATACCCGGACATATACTGTAGAACCTCTATTAGAGGACACTCACACCTCTTTACAAAGAACAGTTTCCATTACCAAAATCAAAATTTTTACTATTTAGGGACTCTCTAAAAGGACAAATCTCCCTAAAAAACACTTTAGCTCTGCAACTCGGTGTCCTTTATAGAGTTTTTTTTTTTAAACTGTATAATACAGTAAAACCCCTCTATAGTGAACCCCAATGGGACAGAGCTTTTGGTTCACTTTAGAAAACGGTTTGGCTTTTTTTTTTTCCGAAATTTTCTTGAGCATATAATTAAAGGACAACCATACACACAGGAAAAGGCAGCCACTTAATAATGGTCACTTTATTTTGATTCCTTAAATTGACTATTTCTTTACATTAATGCTGAATATCAAAAGAAGTCATTTGATAATTAGTTATTTTTATCATTAGCATACATGTTTATAAATATATACCTCTATGTATAATTTAAAAATTAAGAAAAATTTCCAAGGCAGAGCTTTATTAATTATATATTCAAAAGGTATAAGAGTAATTTAGAACATCTTTATCCTCTTATATAATGCTGAATTTACTCGAAAAGTTTTCTAATACCTTGTTTAAAATCGCTCTAAGCATCGCCCCTTCCAAATAAAGTTACCCTTTGAACACCAGGTGTTTTGGCCCTAAAATGTGTGTAAATAGCAATTACAGTGAATACAGTAAATACAAATCTTGCATTCATGTTTATTTAAAGAAAATTCTTTAAAAAACAAAGAATTTTTAATTGAAATTATACAATTAAACATTATTTAACAAATATTACTCAAAAATAAGCAGCAATGTTTCTTCAATTATTTGCTAACAAAAAAGCTTCTCTTTGAATAGAAAAATTACATTTTCTTATTTTAACACTTTCTAAAAATTTTCCTGCTTTGTTTCACTTTGAAAAGCTTTGATAATGACTTTTTTTCTAGTAATAGCTTTTGGTTTTTTAGAATGCGTTTCTTTGCTTTTTTTCCCTTTATTTTGAGTCATTTGCATTTTTTTCTATTTCAAACTTGTCAGATGCACAGATATTTTATTGATTAAAAGTATGTGTAAAAATGTTTATAAAACATGTATCGAAAATAGAATGTGAATATGAAAAAACAATGCCCCCAAATTCATCGTTTTGAAATCATGAAATTTTGTTATTTTAAAATTTATTAATTACAATTTTAAGTTCGTTATAAGAATAGTAATTAAAATAGGTTTTATTTTTTTGGGATTTAGGGGTAGTTCGCTATTTTAAAAATAGCAAAGTTCATTATAATGATGGTATTTTCAATGGAATTGGGAATTGCCATAGGTATAAGGGAAGATTCGCTATATCGTGGATTTGTATTAACAGGGTTCTACTGTATATCTATATATATTGTCGCGGAGATAAATAAAGCAAGGGCAAGTTTGGGGATAATTAATTTATTATAAGGGGTTTTTATAGGGAGATGGATAAAGTAGAACTTACCCCAAGTTAAGGTTAATCCTAATGAGGGACCTCAGCTCCCCCCGCCGGCCAGATTCCACAGAACCCCTCACACCCGGTGTCCAGCGATGATTGACAAACGTCCCATGGGGCCTCTCGTGATTGGAGCCGCTGGGCTTCTTGACAATATAAAATTGAATGTCTGTCTGTCTGTACTCTATAGATTCAAAAACCATACATCCAATCGCCGTGAAATTTTGGGATATTATTAGGTATATCCCCGGGAAGGTTTTTGAAAAATAATTTCATGAATATCTTGAATATATTTAGAGTTATTTGCAGATTTGTATATTTAACTCGCAAGCAGCACCCCCATTGCGATGATGAAAACAAGTTTTTTTTATCTATAAGTTTTATTATCACTAAGTTTGTTATCTTAAAGATAATTTATCAAAAGTAAGATTTTCTACCTAATAATTCTCACAAGTCAAAGTTAGTTTTATCATTTATCTACAACATATATATTGGGAGAATAGATAAAATGATGATTTTGTAATATAGAAAATTAGAAAAGACAATATTCAGGATGACACGGCAATTTATTTGAGACAAGAATAATGATAATTATTGATTTTATTCAACTTATCGAGTATTTTTCAAGGGGAACCGGGAAAAAATTTTCAATTTATCAAGAGATTCAAATTTATGAGTTTCAAATTATCAAAATATATCTTTTTTTTTATAAGTTTATTATCTTAAATATTATTTATCAAAAGTAAGATTTCTACCTATTAAATGCGCACAAGTCAAAGTTTTATCATTAATCTACAATAAATATATATTGGGAGAATTGATTATTTATCAAAAGTAAATGGTTTTGTTTACAATGTGTATTCAATATGGTGGTCAATATCAAATAATCTGTTTTTTTTAAAATTAAATAATAGAATTTTTTTAATTATATAAAAATTAATTTAGTAAACACAAAATATTGATTTTTTCAAAATTAAAATTTTTTTTTTAAATATATGAGAATATTTTTTGTTGTAATTTTTAGTAAACAAAAAATATTAAAAAAATATATTTAGCTATATATATCTTTGGCAATATTATTTGCCCCCCAATGCATTAGGAAAGAAAATTCAGGATGACACGGCACACAGGGACCGGGAAAAAATGTCACTTTATCGAGAGATTCAAATTTACGAGTTTCAAATTATCAAAATATATCTTTTTTTTTTTTAATAAGTTTTTAGAGAATTGTTTTAACAAATGTTCGCTAGACAAACCTTTACTCGGGTAAAACCTGGGCGAAGCCGAGTACGTTTTATAAGTTTATAGAGAATTGTTTTAACAAATGTTCGTTAGACAAACATTCACTCGGGTAAATATTATATATTTTTGTGTGATAAATATTTTTAAAATTAAATTCCTTATAAATTTCTTGGTAAGTTTCTTAACAATAAAATTAATGGTGAGTGTAATCTATTATCTCAAATTTTTAGCTATCAAAGATGGATTTGTTCAAGAATAGCTCAAAAATTAGGGCAGCCTACCCGTTTAATAAAATTAAACAAGAATAGTTTGGAGATGCAAAATCTTTAGATATAATTATCAGTATTTACAAGAAATATAAAAAAAAAAATTAGATAGCAAGATGGCTGACAAACCTATATGATGAAAAAAGATACTTTGAGAAACAAGAGAAAGAAGCAGAAGAAACCACCACATATAAAAGAAAATACAAGGTATGTTCCCGGACTGGGTCCATAAAAAAAAAAAGGAAAGATATTTTTTCAAAATATTATTAAACTTTTCAAAGTAATCCCTCCTTGCTTCAATGCACCAGCGCCATCGTTTCTCCCAATTGTCGAAACAGTTTTTATAGGACTCTTTTGGAATGCTCTTCAATGCTAACGGCGATTTTTATATTATGTCATCGCTGGTGTCAAAATGTCTTCCTTTTAGAACTGCTTTAAGTTTGGGGAACAGGAAAAGTCATTTGGTGCGATGGCTGGGGAATAGGGTGGTTGAGGTAGGATTTGTGTCCCGTTTTTCGCCAAAAAACTCGTCACCAAGTGCGCTGTGTGAGGGCCGGCATTGTCATGGTGTAGGATCCAGTCACTATTAGTCCATTTTTCTGGCCTTTTTTTTTCGAATCACTTCCCTTAGACGGCGAAGAATGCCCAAATACATTTCCTTAATAACTGTTTGGCCTGAAGGAAGATACTCGTGATGAACAATGCCCTTGTTATCTAAAAAAGCGACCTGCAACACCTTGTTTCTGGATTTCAATATCCTGGATTTTTTGGGTCTAGGCTCCACTGACCTCTCTACTCGGCAGATTGACGCTTGGTTTCAGGGTCATAGCCATAGATCCATGTCTCGTCGCCTGTGATTATCTTGTCTTTCCATTCCGGATCCGTTCTTGTCATTTCCAACATGTCCTCACAGGTTGCAAGCTGACACAGTTTTTGCTCATTAGTGAGGAATCCTGGAATGAATTTTTCAAGAGTATTTTTGAGCTTCAAATCTTAGGTTACGATCCTTCCAATCGTTGTTTTAGAGATGCCTGTGCCTTGCTCTAGCTCCAGCAAAGTGGTTCGAAGATTTTCTTTTATCAAATCGGTGATTTTTTGCACATTTTCATCAGTCCTTTGAAATTTTGGGCGTCCTTGACGAAGAACATCTTCAATGGAAATTCTGCCAGCTTTAAATCTAGAAAGCCATTCAAAAACAGTTGTTCTCTTTGGGGCGTCATTGGGGGATGCCTCATTAAGCATTTCAAAAGTTTCGGTTGCTGATATTTGAAGTTTCACACAAAATTCAATGCAAATCCTCTGCTTCAATTTTTGTTCCATCGTAAAATCGCCGCAGCGCTAGGTGTAACCTTTAAAAATATTAGAATGACCTTGGCGCTCGTGCACGTACCGCCTCGATATTGGTATCACCGTGTTGCCAGATATTTTTTCTATAATAAAAAGTCAAATTTATTTACATTTTTCATTTATTTATTTTTTTTATGGATCCAGTCCGGGAACTTATAGGACATACCTTGTATTTAAATGGAAAATGAAAGCTTGAAGCCTTTAACACTTTCGACCCGAAGGGACGTGAATTCGCGTCCATGCCGATTTTGCATCTAGCCACAAGGACATGAATTCGCATCCTCGATTTTCAAAATTAAATATGAAAGCTCTGGCGGCGGACACATGTCAAGTGCCTCTTTGTGCTGCTTCATAGTTTATCATACTAAGCTATTGGAAGTAAATTTTATCGTTTTATTTTTAAGAAAATATTATAGAAATGTGTAAATAGCTTATCTGATAATATTTACCTTTTATTTCACAATTTACTCCCTATTTACTGTCTATGTAGTACTTGGAGTGAATTAGTATTTTCGATGATCTCAATAAAAAATTAAGCAACATTTAAAAAATAAAACATACTATTTTATGATTTTTATATTTTTATTTATCATTTCAAATCCTTTAGATTATATTAAATTTGCATTTTTAAAATAGTTTTTATTTATTAAAATTTTTTTTAAAACAACTTGATTTTTATATGGCCCAGTGGACCATGCAACTGCAGAATCGTCCATCCTCAAAGTGTTAACAATAAGCCGATGCATTAATTTGAACAAAGTGAATCCACCACAAGTAGAAGGTGTGAATATAAGCTTCCTGAAATTAAAATGAGAACTTTAATTGGAAAAAAAAAAGAGCTGGCTAGGTCTCTGGGCTCAATTTTAGAAAATTCACATAGCGGTGACCAGTTACAATATTGATACAAGAAAATAAGATCTAATCCAAATAATTTAATAGTGTGTGACGTTTCAGTAACAGCATTGTTACCATCATCAGACAAAAGAATAAACTTTTTTTTTTAATTATTTTTTTTTCCGAGAGAAACCTCACACATTATTAAATTATTTGGATTAGGTGTTATTTTCTTGTATCTATAATCCAAATTCTGTTACAATATTGCAATATTGTTTGATGGAACCAGGTACCCCTGCTAGGGAATTAGTTGAAAGCTACCTCTAAACAAACAGCAACTATTTGCAAGTAATCAAGACGCTAAAAGAGAGTTTTGGAGGCGAGGATATTCTGCTTCAAGTGTTATGTTCTAGAATTATTGAATCTTTTTCTCTCAAATGTCCCTTCTAAAGAAAAAAATTCCTTCCAAAAATTATACGTGCAGTTATAATGAGTTACATTTAAATGTTATAAAAAAAATTCAATTTGGCAGCTACAGATCCAGATACATGGCTTTTACTTCTATAAGAATCAAGTCTTCCAACAGACATTCCTTTGGTGCCCCTTTGGCAAAGAAGTTCAAAACTTAGTGTGAAATTGAATCCAGATTGGATGGATTGATGAACTTCATTACTAAGATGTACAAAACATCAAGAAATTTATTTGTCACAATCTGGCTTTGAAAATCATACAGATTGAAGCACACTCTAAGGAAGAAAAGTAAAATTCCCAAAGAGAAACAAGGAGTCCACATTTGCAGGCTTTTACAGTGGTGAAATTGCTAGTTGCATTTTCTGTGGAAAACAGCATGATTCCTGGGGGTGTTTCATTGCCCAAATAATGAACATTTCACAAAAGTAAATCCAGCTGAATGAAAATCAGTTTTTTTTTTATCATGCTATAAACCTAAATACATTGCAACTATTGTAAGATTGTGTGGAAGAAGTCATCCTGCATTGACGTGCCTCGAGTTTCAACTTTTTTTTTTTACTATCCCTACGTAGTACATTCAGTATAGCACATTATCTTCTTTCTTATCTACACTCAATCATATTAGGCTATCAAGTTTGTAAAGCTTGAGACTTTTGATGGTGTATGCTGGGGATGAGTAGAGCTCATCAATGGATGAGTCAATACAGTCAATGATGTGGTTTAGGGTTGCAGGTTGAGAATTGCACTTAGTACATAGTGGGAAAACCTTGCAACTATTCTGAAAAGTCATTGTCTGTAGATGACCAGACTAAAGTCTGGATATCAACGACTGTTGTTCTCTTGGGAGGACAGAACCGGTGTTTGTCCCTCCTGCTCTGTACCAGTCATGTGCAGCATTAGATTTCCCTTCCTGCAGGCATTGGGCTTTGATGGTACGGAGGAGGCCTCTTTCGCCTAGTTGGGTGGTAGATTCCCTGGCTTCAGGTAGGCCAAGAGCTCCAGCCTTTGCCAGAGAGTCTGCTGGCTCATTTCCAGGAATTCCATCATGAGCTGGAAGCCATTGCACTGTGACAGTGCTGGTGGCTGGGAGTCGGTTTACAGACTTATCGATGTTCTTGAGAAGAGGTTCTTGATTGGGGAAGCAGCTTTGAAGGGTATAAATGGCTGCTCTTGAGTCGGAGTAGATTATTATATTGCTTGGTGAGTTTATGTTGATGTCTTTTAGAGCTGTATCTATTGCAGAGAGTTCCAATTTATAAACTGAAAGGTGTCTAGGGTGGGAAAGGGAGATTTTTTCCAGGATCTTTGTAGATAGCAATTCCACTGCCAGACAGTCCAGTTTCAAGTTGGCTACCGTCAGTGTAAATTGTGATGTTGAAGAGTGAGCTATTTTCCTCAATGATTTGGAGGCTGAAGCTTTAAGTAATTCTGGCTGAGTTCATGTTTGTGGGGATTGTCTGGTAGATGCAAGTTCTGTGTTTGGGATTAATTGGGATGCCTAAAAGATTACAGTTGTGAGCCAGGTTGAGAGGAGTGACAGAGTGATTTTTTGTCTGAATTGATGAATTATTAGAAACGCTACATATAATTCCCTTTTTGATTTTACTTTTAATGATCATAATATATTGTCTTATCTCTAGTTTGTTTCCTTAAAAAAAAAAAGGATTAAGACATACTTATATACGAGGTGTGTTCAAAAAGTATCGCAACTTTTGTTTTTTCAAAAAATATCTATATTTATTCATGAATACCTATTTTGTCCCCTTCAAAGTAATCCCCATGAGATATTATACACTTGTGCCAACGGTTTTTCCAATCTTCGAAGCACTTCAAAAAATCATTTTTTAAAATCTTTTTTAGCTCCTCCTACGATGCCGTCTTTATCTCGTCAAGCGTAGCGTAACGTCGTCCTTTCATGGGCCTCTTCAGTTTAGGGAACAAGAAAAAGGCACAAGGGGCCAGATCTGGGGAATACGGTGGCTGCGGCATCATTAGTGTGTTGTTTTTGACCAAAATGTTGTGCACGAGCAACTATGTGTGAGCAGGGGCGTTATCGTGGTGCAAAAGCCAATTTTTGTTCTTCCACAAATCCGGGCGTTTCTGGCGGATTGCTTCACGCAAATTGTGCATAACTTGCAGGTGATATTCCTTATTGACCATTCTACCCTGTGGCAAGAACTCATGATGCACTACGCCCCTGCAATCGAAGAAAACTGTCAGCAAAACTTTCACATTCGACCGAACCTGGCGCGCTTTTTTCGGTGTTGGTTTGTGCGGCAGCTTCCATTGAAATGATTGAGCTTTGGTTTCCACATCATAACCATAAACCCATGCTTCGTCACCAGTTATGACCCTCTGGAGCAAATTTGGGTCGTCGCGGACAGAGTCCAACATCTCATTAGCAATGTTCATGCGATGCTGTTTTTGGTCGCAATTGAGCAATTTTGGTACTAATTTCGCGGCGACCCGTCTCATGCCCAAATCATTGATAAAAATCGAATGGCACTCACAATCAAAAGGTCCTCAGCAACTTCTCTAACAGTGATTCGATGATTGGCCAATATCATTTTCTCCACTTCATTAATCTTTTCGTCTGTTGTTGAAGTGCTCGGGCGTCCGGCACGCTCTTCGTCGTTCACATCTTCTCGGCCTTCTGAGAACATTTTGTAACACCGATAAGCGTTGCTTCGGTCCAAGGTAGCTTCTCCGTATGCCACAGTCAACATTCGGAATGCATCCGCGCACTTAATTTCGTTTTTCACACAAAATTTGATACAGGTTCTTTGATCCATTTTTTTAATAGGTAAAAATCGAAGACGATCCAAAACACCTGCAAGCAAAGCAGCTGTCAACAATTAAGTGAACATTCAAAATGGCCGAGCTTGTCGGCATAAGTGAGAGTACCAACATAAAGCCACAAAAAGATCGAAATTCGAATATACGTAACCCTCGAAAATTCAAAGGTCGCGATACTCTTTGAACACACCTCGTATAATGAGAAAAAAAATAACTTAACAGAGGAATTTTCAAGTCCTGTTTTTTTTTTTATGGAAGTTAAACTGAATAACCATCTCTCTCTTCAAAAGGACAATTTATCTACGAAACATAGTATAGGCTGGAAATATAATTATTTAAATATTTGCATATCAGCACATGGTTTTTTCTGGTGGCACCCTGTACAGTTTGCAGATACACACATATTCAGTATGTTAAGAGTTTTTACATAAGACCATTTCCAAATAAATAGTATGTAACGTTTCGGTAACATTCAGTACTTTTGTCTGATGATGGTAACAATGCTGGTACCGAAATATCACACAATTTTTTTAATTCAGATTTGGTCTTATTACCTTGTGTTTCAAATGGATCTGGTTTGATTCTGACACCTATGTTTTTATGTCAAATGTTTCTGATGGCGTTTTTCCACATTATTTGAAATCAACCTTTTGAGTAGTGCCACGACAGGCACGTTTGTGTGTAACATAGTTGAAAATTAGTAACAAGGTTAAGAGCTCTTTCAAACATATTTTCTACTCCAAATTTGCACATTTGTTCAACTGACCCAGTTGATGGACCTCAGCAGGGGTTCCTCTCCAGGGATATGGAAGAGCTGTGTCTGTACTCATGTTAGAGTCGGCAGCAAAGGCTTCCATGTTAGGAACGGCATCAAATTACAGGCAAAGTCAGACTTTCACCAAAGTGTGCCTGGATCATATGCCATGATCAACGAAAGCTGCACCCTTATATCCTATTCCATGAGATCATGAACTCATGGAATTTGTGTAATCTTTACACGAAGGGATAAGAAACAACATTTGTTGTCAATGCCTTATTAAGAATTTAATAAAATTGTGGATTTTCAATTGAAATTTATAGTCATCTTATAGTGTTAAAATTTTTAAATATAAAAGATATCAATTGATTACTTGCATATATTTTCCCCTATTTGATGTTTCATAACTAAATGCTATGATCACCAGAGCTGCCTCAACAAATGCGAACAGCCGTACCCTCCTAGCTGGCAGCAGGCTTCATCCCCTGCTACAAATCAACCTGCAAAGACCAACAAACGTAAAGGAAGCAAGCAGCAGCAGCAGCAGCAGAAGTTTTTCACACAATGCCCTTGCTGTGTGCCCACCCGTTATGGCCCTTACACTCCACAACCCCCACCAAGGATGCCTCTACGACCCGAAATGTCACTCCCAATTGGTGCTAGTGAGTTTGTGATTTTATTTATTAGCAAGTAAATTCAGTTTTATCACTTTGTATACATATATTGGAAGAAATATTCAGCAAAGTTCATTCAAGAGCAAAAATTTATTGATTTACCCTAAATTCAAAAATCGTAATTAATTTTGAGCCTTTGTATCAATATAATAATTTCAACCATGCATTCATTTTTAAAGTATTATTTTTTAATATATATATTTCAAGTAGTGAGTGGCTATCTGCACAAATGCGCACACTTTAATTTCATAATAATAAAATTATACCTTAAAATATATAGTAATGAAGATTAAGGGAGAAATTTAGGATATTAGAATATGGTGTTATAACCACATTGCCCTTATATTAGGGGCTTATAATTGTATATAAAACAATATTTTTGTTTTTAAAATTCCCTGGTAAAATAAAGTTTTGTTGCATTTATATCATTTAAAAATATATATTTAAATCAATATTACTTATTCTGGGGAAAAATTGCTTCAATGGTCCTCGATTCTTGGAAAATGGCAACACCACTAAGTTAAGGCAAGTAAACTAATGGAGCTCTAGCACACTTGTAAGTGCAAAAGTCGAACTGCTAATGTGTAGACATGCAGTGCACTCCTAGTAAAAGCATTCTCTAACTACCCACCTTTATTATAATGGCCATATTCATGTGAACTTGTGATAATTAAAATTAGCATTAGTTTATCGGATACATCTTATCTAGACCAAATATTTAAAAATATCTTAAATTTGGTAACACATTGAGTGATTTATTAGGGTATTATTGGGTTATTATTTTGGTTATGCAGTGGAATCTCCATGAGTAGACACCTTTTTTAGCAGACCACTAAGGACAGTTTTGATTAGAAAAACACTTTTATTTGCTCTCTGATGATCCAAAGTAAGGCTTCCTGGTTACAGAGCCAACAAAGTTTCTACTTGATTAATATTTAGTCTTGAGGTCTGGATCAATTAGTTTTATTTCATGTTAAACTAGTGATTCTTTGAGTTTGTTATTGTTGAATTTCAGAGTACTTTTATATTTATGAAGTTGCTAGCCAAATGGAATACACTTTCAATTTAAGATGGCCATGACCCAAAATTAAATTTAGCATTGTTAAAATACCAGTGCCCAAAAGTGAGCTCTTTTACCATGTAAATTCAGAAGTCAAACTGCGTTCTACATGTTTAGATATTGAATATATAAAAAAAAAATCAAAACCAGCCTCTATCTACCTATTAGTATCATTGTTTATTCCACTTGTTTTGGCTGGCAGATGTCGGAGCTGACACATTGCGTGCAACTTCTGTGTGAGCAAAATTGTAATTTCGTGGAGCACCTAGCTAAACCCCATCCAATTGAATTGCCACTATAGTCCCTGTCAGTCTGTCACTGTCATCAGGTCGTAAAGATGTCGAGATCTTCATAAAATAATTTAGAAAAGATCCAAGGGGTTGAGTTTCTGCACAGCACATCATCAGGAGGCACTCCTCCTATGTCCAGTTGATATGGTCCAAAGCACTCATTTTGCAGCCATTTTCTGTTTACCCTCCCCTTCAGTACTGGAATGGATCTCCTTCTCCATGACACTATTTCCAATATGGTCCATCTATCCATATTTTTCCTTCGCTGATAACCCCTTAGTAATAGCAATCTTGCGGGTGACCTCATAGCCCAAACTCATTTTGTCTTGACTTTCAAAAGCGATATTTTAACAAGAAGGTTGTTCTATATTGATGGCATAATCCTTTGTTAAAATCTTGTTCATTAGGTTCATGATCTTTCAATGAGTCTCATTTTAATTTTTATTCAGCCTGTGAACCTCTTTAATGCATTTTTTCTTAGCTTTATTAGTTACTTCCTCCATTTTTCACTGTCTCACAGCATAAAAAAATATTACAGCAAATCAGAGTAATTTAGCTCTATCCCTTTTCCGACACCATTGTTGCATTAGTGCAGCATGGGATGGCCAATGAACATGAATGGGAACATTGAAGAACTTGGTTCAATTTATTTAAACTGTCAAACAATTACACCTGTCATAACCAGCAGAACAAACAGGAGGAAAAAACAAAACTCAATACCAAACTTGAGCCACTAAAACAGATTCATCTTCAAGCTTGCTGCTACTACCACATGGCTACGTGCTCTATGATTGGCTGTCCTGTTGACACCATCAACCATTTGCTGATTCTTGCCATTCTTTTTCAATCATTCCAGCCGTTTCACTTCTCTACACTATCGTAAAAATATAAGAATGAAAAAAATGGGAAATAAGCTCAGTATCAGCTTGACTATAGCCCACAACCACAGAGCACATTATTCAATACTTTTTCTTATAGATCTATATGCAAAATGACCTTTCAACATTCTTCAGCAGGACTTCAAAAGGTATTTATTGAAACCTCAAAATTATTCAAAACTATTTTTAAAACAAGGTTTTTAATTCACATAACTTGGCTTTTACCCACGGCTAAAGAGGTATTTGTGCAATCCAGTAATTTTTCATCAGTCTCCTTATTGGCTGCTTAGTTTTACTATTTATTTGCTTAACAATCATTATATGGTATTTAAACAAAAGTTTTTAATTATTTTCTTTTTATTTCAGGAATGAAAAATGAGAACCTTACCTACCAGCAAAGACAGCATCGGGAAGAAAGGCTTGCTACCATTACTCAAATGCAACAACTTTTGTTTCCTGAGCAATCTGGACCAAGGACATACCATCAGCAAACAGGAGGCTATTGGAATTCAGAAAGGCCCCCTGCCCCCTATATGTTTATGTCCTCTCAGGACCAGGCTATTCCCCCAAGACCTCCAGCACCTAATGAGCCTTTTACATTGGGGGAATCTCTTGGTCCTAATTTAGATAACTTAGAGCAAGATAACTATTTGAATAATAGGTCCGATCAATTCACCTTCCCCCCTGTTGATGAGCTCGTAGAAAACATTGGACCATCCATGGAAGGTTCTGTCTCTTATCCATCGATTGAACAACTTGCAGTTGAAATTCCTCAGTCTTCTAACCCTATTCCTACAGACATCATAACTCCTTCAGAGGCTAAAGCTAGCTTAACTCCTGATGGCCACTCTCCAGCCTCTAACCATCCTCCTCCTGTGGACAAATCTGAAGAGAATCAAGATTCAGCTGTGCCTTCGGTTTCTGAGAACAACCATAAATCAACACAATTACTCACCCCACCTTCAGTACCATCATCTCCAAATGGTATGAAGCCATCTAAGGGCTTAGATGAGACTAATGCCCCGACATCAGAATTCTTAGAAGATTCCAATGCCAATTTCGAACATTTGATAATGAAGTCCCCATCAACTTCAAATCCATCTCAGTCCGAGAAAGAAGTAAAGAACCCTCAAAGTCCTGCAATTCCTAATAGCGACACTGGTTCTCCTCCAAATGAGCCTTCACCTCTCCAATCAAGCACCACACCAGCACAACACATTTCTAGTCAGCCAGAAAGCAATGAGAGCAATGGTAAGACATAATTTGTAATTTCTATTATATTATACTAACTACTTTTAATCCAGGTTCACATCTGAATAATGATTCAAATAATAAGCTTCAATTGTCACCTGAAAGGTAATTATTTTTTACTTCACTAAAAAAAACTAATGATTTGATTTCTACTTTAAATAAAACACTTTACTTTCTTTTTCTTATAGATGGATATCAATTCATTACTTAGCTTATAGTAACATTATTGTGTTATTCATTATTGCATTTTGTGGTTGCCATCATCAAACAAGACCTATCTTGAAACAAAAATTCACAATACAGTAGAGTCTCTCATGAGCGAATCAACCCCATGAGCGACCACATTGTAAGGCAGGAATGAATTCCCCTTGTAAGCCTACTATCACGAGTCTCCCATGAACGACTACGGCCACTAAAAATTAATTTTTAGTCTCTCATGAGAGACAATTAAAAATTAACGTTTCTCTCTCTCTCACAAATAAAAAATAATAAATTTGAAATTATTCAATAAAATACAAGGTGGGATCAATAAATAAGGTGAATTATAATTTATTTAAAAAAAAAAAAAGAACGATATTAAAATTTAGGACTTGATTTATTCAAAATAATCACCTTGGCTTTCTATACATCGTCTCCATCGTTCTGGCAACTTGTATATACTCTCTTTATAGGCACTCTTAGGAAGCGTGTGAAAAAAATCTTCGCTCCACTTTCTGGACATCTTCATCCGAGTCAAATCGCTTTCCCTTTAACTCCTTTAGTAGTCCAAAAAGGAAATAGTCAGAGGGGGCTAGGTCTGGACTATATGCAGGATGTTCTAAAACTTCAAAACCTAATTTAATGATTGTAGATACAGTTTTACATGATGTATGCAGCCTTGCATTATCATGAAGGAAGAGAACACCTTTACTAAGCTTCCCTCTTCTTTTGTTTCTTATACCGGGCTTTAGCTTATTTACAAGAATGTCACAATAAAGGTCGCTGTTCATACGTTGCCTATGGTAAAAATGGATATTTTTCTATCCTCCAAAATTAAGTTTTCAACAGCATTTATCGTGGATGGCGTCGCTGTAACACTTGGTCGTCCAGGTCGCTCAATATCGGTACATGTAATTCGTCCATTTTTGAACTCGTTAACCCATTTATAAATATTTTTTTGACAAACAAGACTCACCATAGATATTTTTCATTCTTTGGCATATTTGAGATGTTTGAATACCTTCTGCATTCAAGAAACGAATAACTGCACGTTGTTCAAGCGTGGTGCAATCCTTCAAGGGAGCTTCCATTTTAGTTTATTTATAAGTCTCGCGCCGCGCATGGGAAAAAAGAACAGAATACCTTAAATAGTCTCTCGGTGTTATATTTTAATATTCTGTGGTGTAAATTATTTTTGCTTTTTTAATTTTTAAGAAATAAGATAATTCACCTTATTTATTGATCCCCCCTTGTATTTTGTTATTAAATAATTTGCGACTAATTAACAAGCACTTTTTGAACAAAGAGCTATACCTTCTTTGTCATCCCGTTTTGTTTTCTATTGCTCAAATGATAGGTTATTCAATTTGAAATTTGATCTTTATTTATTAAATTAAATTGTTAATAAAGGTTTATAACTTTTTTAAATAACAAAATATTTTAATAAATGACATGCGTGTAGATAGCGATCATCAAATTGCAAATAAAATATAGTTAAAGCCCAATTTTAAATTTTATCAAGAACAAATAGAACATTCAA
Organism: Cordylochernes scorpioides; assembly: GCA_030710605.1. NCBI lineage: Eukaryota > Metazoa > Arthropoda > Arachnida > Pseudoscorpiones > Chernetidae > Cordylochernes > Cordylochernes scorpioides. Next base: position 158,287,275 of record CP092886.1, on the reverse strand, counting down.
GACTTTTTAGAAATTGGTTATATTACAAAGAAAAAGTATATAAAGAAAAAATATATCTGAAAATGAAATGGTTAATATTTTAATCTAGAAATGGCCGATCGCCGATATGCGATTAAAAATGTTTCCAATATCTGGGCCACTATTTAAAAAAAAAAAAAAGAGCTGGATATTTTGAAAAAATAATTTAAAGCTTCCATTGTTTATTTGAAAAGTTTATAAAGAGATGCAACAATTAAAAATGTAAACATAACTGGAGAAGATTTAATGTGAAAAAAATACTGAGCAATGCAAGTATTATTTATTCATGAAAATTTTAATTTGTATAAATGAGTCTTTCAACCAAGAGTCTCTTAGACACTACTTCCAGTAGAGACCTGATTTAACCATGTTTTTAGGCCATCTCTTATGATCTTATTGAAATAGTACAAAAGTGAAATTGTACTGGGAGCAGGTTGTTCCTGATCATTGCCGATGGCTTGCGCCAGTACAACTAGACAACTAAGCCACAAAGCTATAGAACAATTTGATGAATTTTAAATTTATGATGAATGTTTTTTTAGTTAATAATCTATATATATATATATATATATAAATGAATGTATGTGTGTGTGTGTGTATGTCCTTTATGCCTGACCAAACCACTCATTGGAACGCCATGAAACTTTGAGAAGTTATTTAGTATAGTACTGGGAAGGTTTCTAGCAAATAAAATTTTTGAAATAACTTTTCGCCTAAAAATAATCAAGATAAATATTCTAATTTATCTGTTATAATTCAACAATCTACTCTAAATATTATCATGATGATACGATGATTTTGTAATGTAGAAAATTAGGAAAGACAAAAATCAGGATGACACGCAAATTTATTTGAGACAAGAATAATGATACAATTTCAAGGCAAGATACTATTCTTATAACTTCCAATTACCGAGGGAACCAATTAATATTGATTTTATTCAACTTATCGAGTATTTTTCAAGGGACCGGGGAAAAAATGTTCACTTTATCAAGAGCTTCGTTAGACAAACCTTTACTCGGGTAAAACCCGGGCAAAGCCGGGTACATCCGCTAGTTATAAATAAATTAACACTTTTTTTTAAACCTGAATAATGTAAATTTGTGTCTTCCGGGATCTTGTCTCGTACCTTCTTGCCTATCTATCAGTGGGTTAGGGGGATCTCAGCTGACCCAATGTACATGTAAAACTTTGTGTGCGAACACAGTTCCAGCAGTCCTTATTGCCTGCTTATCTTTCTTCCTTGTTCATTTTTCTCTCTTTGTAAATAATCTTTTAATTAATTTTCCACAAAATATAAATATAACTCAAATGCAATAATTATAATCTCTTTATATTTAATTTTATAGTAAAAAGGCTATGATGTGTTTTAGACCTTCAGAAAACAAGTCTGAAGAAGCCTCAATAGAAGGACTCCCATCTGAAGAAATAGCTAAGTCCTCTCCTGCAAAAGAATCAAAACCAAGTCCTATCTCCACCACATCAATAATAACCCCTGTGGAAGAATCTTCCAATTTTGATGGTCTTGAAGGCATCAATTTACCAGAAACAGGAGTTACATCAACTTCTGCATATGATTCCAACTTTTTTAACAATTCTAATAATACAAGCTCCCAGCAAATTTCTGGACCTTTACCATCTATTGATCCTTGGACAAATCTCCCTTTTAAACAACCTTCATATGATGGAGATCTATTATGCAATGAGGAGTTTTCTACTCGTATTCCTTCCTTCTCTACTCTCCAAAATATGCATCACCTGTCTCCTCCCCCTTCTGATCACCGTAACATTCGTTCAAATGCACCTCTTGATTCTCGGCAAGTATTAATGCCAAATCACATGACACCTCCAATGAGCCCTTATTCTCAGGTGTATTACAATTCAAACCCCAGTGCCAGGTTGTGCTTGCAGCCACCATCTACTAATGTAAGGACCCCAACCTCACAATATGCATACATGGAGCAGAAATCAAATATTCTTGAAGGATCTGGTATGATGCGTGGTAGTGGAGAATTATTTTTCCGCCCTAATGCAGTACCACCTATCTATACAGAAAGTCCATCCTCATCTAGTCTTTATTATGCTCAGCGCTACAATTCCCCGCCTTGTCTCTCCCCTGCCCTTCCAACAAACATACCTAGCCCTGCTGATTCAAGGATGTGCTCCCCAGATACTAAACAATTCTGTGGTCCTGCTTCCACCAATCCCAACTATGCAGCCCAATTCTACAAGTTTCAGCAACAGCTCTATACACCGAACCCTGGCCTCAGTGAATTAGACTGACTACCTCATTTAAGAGAGCTTAATTACCACCAGGCAAGTTTGTAGATATGTATATAGCTTTTTTTGGCTCCTTTCCACTTTTGTGTTGGCAGGGATATTATTGCAATAAGGGGTACAAATATATATAATATATATATTTTTAAATTTTATAAAGTATTAGATACGTCCCATTTATAATATCAAGTAGTAAATTGTGCCCTAATTATTTTATCTTCTCTGCAAATATTTTAGCATTTAATATTGAAACAAAATTAAATTTTTTTAAAATAAATATATAGTTAACAAATTATAGCCTTTTTAAAGCAAAAATACACATGAAATCAAAATATTTGATTTAGAGCTCTAAAAGCATTCCTTGTCTAGTCAAATTTCTAAAGAGCGCAAACATATTATGCAGGTACATTTTGGGGGGAGACTGTATACATACATTCCATAACCTAGCCATTTGTTGAAGGGATCTTGAATGTATATTTGGAATATTCAACAATGAGCCATATATGCTTTTAAAATTCACAATCTCTTGAAAATTTTTCTGATATTTTTGAAAACACGTACATTTAAGGATATTCAATTTCATTTTATATTTCTTTCTTTCAAACTTTCCTTTAAAAAAATAGAATAATAAGCCATTGAACACTTTCCAAAAAATGTTTTAGTTGGCAAAGTGGCAGCATTTCTTTCTTGATGGAAACATATAATTATAAAAAAAGATTATGATAAGATACACACAATTTGGATTTCCTTGTGTTTAAAAATATTAATGATTATATGAAAAAGGCATATCCCTTGCTTTTAATATATTTTTAAATTGAATACATTTGTTTTTAAGCCTGAAATTAGTAATGCCAATAAAAACATTTTTGGCAAATCAAGCATTTTCATTTTTCTTAGGATCCCACAAAATTTAAACTGGTTATTTATATTTTAGATGTGTATTTATATATTTAATGTATATATAATTGTTGCAAATTAATTGCTTCATGCAGTCATAATAATAATGTCAAATTTTGTCAGTTTGTTTTATGTGGGGGCAAAAGCCTTTGCAGACACAATATAAGTTTATAAATTATTTCATGAATAAAGGCATAAAAGCATAATATAGTGTAGTTCAGTTACAACCTAAGTCAACACATAATCCTATTAATAGGTAATCCCTTGATATTATGTTCGAATAAATAAGCTTGAGGGATGAGTCTCTTTTAAGAGACTCATCCCTCAAGCTTATTTATTCGAACATAATCCTATCATTGGATATCATTGATAATGATAATAAAATCATGTTTCTAAGATTTTGATAAAATTCTTTTAAATATAACTTTAACCAGCAATATGGGTCTGGCTGTGGCTCTTGATACGTTCATAGAACAGGCATTTGTCTAGTTTTAATATTAAACTCATTTTCAGATATTATTTGAAAATTATTTGTTGTAATTTTATTTTTTATCATCGCAAAATATACTAAGAATTGTTAATATGGTGATTTCCCTCTCCCATTCCATGTCACTATAAAATAAGGTCTGTCACAATATTATAATTGATCTGTTGGCTCTCATCTCCACCTCTCAGAGTTAAATTTTTTTTTTTTAAATCTTCAATATTCTTATTTTACTAAATAAAAATTCTGGTTATATATACATATATATATATATATATTTCTTTTTTTTAAATAAAAAGGCATATATTGGATCAAAATATCATTCATTTTACCAATATTTCAGTTGGCTGAACGCCAACTTTTATCAAGGTATTATAACACTTTAATGTGTGTCAACAACAAAATATTGGTAAAATGAATGATATTTTGATCCAATATATGCCTTTTTATTTAAAAATTTATTTATGAATTGCTCTATTTTCAAATACATATATATCTTTTTATAAAAAGAGGTCACCTCTTTTGTTAAAACCTCGCAATCTCTATGCCTCTGAAATCTATCAGATTCAGCTTGGTAACAAAGCCACAACATCATTGGAGAATTCAGAACTCTCACCTTGAGACCATGGTTTCACACTAATACCCTCATCAGTCCAAGCCATGAATCCTTCATGGATTTTCAAAATTGCAATGAAGTGTTTAGATAAGAAAGTGGCTAGGCCAATTATATTGCTGAAATCAAATGTTGGATCCTTATAATACAATTATATAATTAATATGAAGAATCCCTAAATACCCTCTGAGATGAATGTTTTCACAAAGTTATGCACAAATATAGAAAGACCTACAAACACAAAAATAATATTTTGGAGAGAGAAATAAAGGAATAAAAAACTTCCGATAATCAAATTCATGTTCTAAGAAACTATTTTGCACAATTTTTTTTTTTAAATAACTAAAGCCTACAATCTTTTTACTGGAATGAAAAATTTTGGGAGGGTCTAGGGGGGGAGGGGGTCTCATCAGTACTGACACTGGCCAGCAGTTTCACCATGATCTTATATTTAATATAGAATTTCATTGCTGAGTGCACAGACAGTAAAACAACCTATTTTAACTTAAACTGATGTCATTGAACAGAAAAGGACTTTAATGGTAGCATATTGTGAAGACCAATTATTCATACACTATATTAAAATAATAAATGAAAAATTCAAAAGAATTCTAAATAGGAAGGGGTCTAATGTATATATATAGCACTGAGCATATCTATAAGTATCTAAACAAGAAGGCATGTAATGAAAGAACCCAGGTCAATTGATATAAAAGTTAAATATTTTCTATTTTGCACACAGAAAATAATGAAAATTGTTATGTATTTTTAATGCTATGCATCAATTTCAAATATAGGGGTGCTAAGATTATGATGATATTTGACAGAATTGAATGTCAAAATTGCAAAGATATGAATAAACAATTACATATGATATAAAATAAAAAGACAGTGCTACAAGGGATAAGGAATGCTATAAACATGTATTGGAGCACAGCTATTATAGAGGAATTTATGGAATGATGTGAATCTAAATAGCTAAATATAAGAATTGTGATTTGCCCCACAGCAGTGTAGAAGTACTCCATCGAGAAAGTAAACTCAAATAATGTTTTGTTTAAGATTTATAAAATATGTAGCCACTATATGAGGAATAACTCTACTTTAAAGGGTGACAATGGGTTGCTGAAACATTAAAATAAAAATATAATTCCAAGCAGCATTTTAACTATTTTTAATGTACATAACTATAAAATATTTTTAATTTAATAAAACTTTATTGTGGACAAAATTTGCCACAATAAAGAGATTTTTGTTTTAATTAGTTTATTTCTCTCTCATTACAATTTATTTTTAAATTGAAAATCAAAAGTGGGCATTTGTATCAGAGGTAGTTATTGTAGTTATTTTACTTTATAAAAGACAGTCAATTGTCATTAATTAAAATGTAATGAGAAAGCAAAATTATTATTTTTAATTAATTGATGAGAGGCACAATTTGGATTGTAGATTATAAACACAAGGTAATTTGGTCTTATTACCTTGTGTTTATTTTTAATTAATTAATTTTTTGAAGTTTTTTTTTAATACACACATTTTTTTTTTTTTTGCCAGTGAATCCCAAATTAATGCTTTGATTGTTTATACATATATATTAAAATCATAAATACATTTTTTAACATGCCTTAGAAAGGCTATCAAATTTAAAAACTAAGTAATGTGTAAATTGACCCTCATGATGAACAAGAGCCAGTTTTAAGCATTATTAAAGTTGTACCTTCCTTAAGTAAAATATTTTAAAGTATAGAATATAATTGTGTACACACATGCAAGGGAAAACCATCAAGAATCATTACTCCTATAAGTGTATTGCCTAATTAAATTTTTAATTATTTTCATGCCAATAAAATTTTCTATTACAGAAAAAAAGAGATCATGCAAAGCAAAAAAAGCCAAATATATAAATATTGCTATGAAATTTAATTTTAAAATGCCTTTATCGTTCATATAGCACATTGTTGCACATGCGAAAGAACAATTCACGAAAAATGTGCGGATGCAATAAAATTAACCATTCTCGTGCTGATAAAGTGTTCCATAACAGAATAAGATCATTCTAATAATACAGAGAATGAATAAGCTTAATTTGTGTGGCAAAAAAAAATCATTAAAAAATAAAATATCAACTCTATAGTTTATTATATATTTTAAAAGTACAGATAGAATAACTAAAAAAGAATCTCAATTTTTAAAAATAAATTCTAATAAAAAAAAAGATGGTGAAAATAGATTTTAGAATCAAACATGCAATCACATACAGTATAACCTTGTTAATTCAACACATGCAACAATTCGATAACATTATATAATTCCTTTTTAAACGAAAATTTACTGATTAAACTACATCAGCACCTGATAGCAGCGTAGTAAGCATGTGTCACAAGGTAAATATCAGTACTGACATCACCCACTATTTTTGTTCCCTCCTGGATGATTTAGGCTTAACTTAACGGCTGCTAGTCACCAGCATAAACAATGGGGTGTCTTAGTAATGTTTTTCTATTTGAAATAACATACCGACACACATATGCCTTTTGAAGATTGATCAGTTAAAATCCCACTAAATAGCTTGAAAGCAAACAGCCATAATGATTTTTTAAAATAAAATTGTTTGTCTTTTCTCTATTTTCTGAATTTTCGCTTTCTACTGATTACATATATTCACTTAGATTAAAATGGTATTTATAAATTTTATTTTTTGTTCAAAAATGTATTAATGGAATTTTTTCCATTACTAAAAGTTAATCATGGTCCAAATGGTATCAAATCGTATTAATATGATAGGGCCCAATTTGGATTATATAAATTACTAGACAAATGACCCAGCTTTGCCCAAGAATTCCCCAGAGTGCAATTTCCTTCATACTGGAAGTACATCAATATTAAATAGTAGAAGTGCCATAGAATAGCAATAGAAAAGTAACACATAAACCAGGCAAAAAGTGGGTGTGATGGCAAAAATTGTATTATATTAGCGTTAAGGTATTTGATTTGATTATTTTTTTGCAATCCATTTAGTTGTTTCAAAATCAATATAGTTTAAATAGATGGCAGCTTTCCACCCAACCCCCCGAGGTACCAGCCCCAGCGCATTAACCCTTGAAATTGCCTGAGTTGAGTGAGTGTGGTGGATCTTGCCTGTGATGCCCATCTTCTCAGTGAGAATAAGAAAAAATAGGTTTATAAAAAAAATTAATCCAAAATACTGGCTGTGAAAAATAAAAGAGCACATGGAAATTAGGCAAGCATATATGTTTGCTAATAACTGCGACTGCATTTTAAACATTTTTTTAAAAAAGATATATTAAAAAAAAGGCCAGAAAACAAATTAATAAAAAATATAAAAACCATTATTTACATACAGTAACGCTAATTCCGTAAAGTTTTTTTTTTGTTGTTGTTTCTTATCCCCTTGTGTAAAGATTACACGAATTCCATGAGTTCATGCTCCTCGAGCTAGTTTTTTTTTTTTTTTAATTGCATTGTGTGCACTTACCGTAAACTTAGTAATATAAATCTCTCTCTCAATACTTTTGTAAAAAAAAAAAAAAAAGTAACACTCGTATAAAAATATATTTCAAAGAAAGTATGCATGCAACTGGAAAAAAAAAAAATGCAGAACGCTCATTGGTCGCTTAATTGGCCTGGTGTTGTTATTCGCCTCGTATTTACTCCGTGTAAAAAAAGTTCTTCAAATGAAAAAAAAAAAAATAAATGGCCAAAATTACTAATCAAAATGTAGCCGAAAATTTTCCTCAGGTTTATAAAAAGCGACATGCAAAATTTGGTACCAATTGGATCACAAAAAAATGTCTACTAGCAGTGAATGTTGTGATGAACTCATTTAACTGATCCCTATGGGTGCCGCAGAATATTTATTTGCTAATAAATCAACCTGATGGCTTATTAAGGTCATTAGACAGTGAACAGCTAGAGTTTGAATAAAGGCATTATATAGTACTAGCCGAATGACCCGGGCAACGCCCGGGTTTTACCCTATTAAATGTACCCTGTTTCGCCCGTGGTCTCTGTTTTTTGGAATTTTTCCCGATATAATTTTGTATCTGATAATCAAACATGATACAGCAAAATTTTTAAAATAGCCTATCGTCTTCCCAGTATTCTTTTACCTATGTATGGAAATTTTGGTTTGAATTAGTGAACTACTGCGAATTTGTAGACGAATGACCCGGGCAACGCCCGGGTTTACACGATTAAATGTATATTACATATGGAAGATGGACGTAGTTCCCGGAGGGCACCCGCGCGGTCACTCTGCCCCCGCGCAACTGTCCAACTGGGAGCGCCCCGCGCCGTCAAAATCATCACGCGTTCTAGAGGGAGCTGCTCGTGAGCTCAACCGGCCGGACAGCCGGGAGATCTCATTTACTCGGCGGGGGGGCAGGGAAGTCACGTGCTGCGCCGGCAGCCAATCGTCGCGTGCCACCGTCGCCGCCTGAGTGTTCTAGAGGGCGCTGCTCGTGAGCTAAGTTGAATAATTTGAATATATAGTTTTAATAAATGATTTATATATATTTTAAAATAGCCTATCGTCATCCTCGTTATTTTTTACCTATGTATGGAAATTTTGGTTTGAATTAGTGAACTACTGCGAATTTGTATACCGTGCATACAAACAGACAGACCAACAAACATACAAACATTCATTTTTATATATATAGATATAATCTTGCCCTACTTATAATGTTTTATAGAAAATAATTGTTTTTTTTATACAAGAGCACATAGTAATAATATACAGTAAAACACCTCTATAGTGAACCCCAATGGGACAGAGCTTTTGGTTCACTATAGCCACGGTTTGGCCATTTTTTGTACTTTTCAAAATTTTTAGACCGTATAATTAAAGGACAGCCATACACACAGGAAAAGGCTGCCTATTGGTAGTGGTCACTTTGTTTTAATTCCCTTAATTGACCAATATCCTTTTATTAATACTGAATAACAATAGAAATCATTAAATGATAGGTTCTTATTGTCATTAGCACACATGTACCTCTATGTCTAATTTCAAAATCAAGACAAATCCTAGGCAAAGTTTTATTAAATATATATTAAAGATAAAAAATGATTTTAAAACATCATTATCACATTATATAATACAAAATGGTTCTAATACCTTGTTGCTTCAAAGCACTCTTCAAGCATTGCGCCTTTCAAATAAAGTTAGTGTTTTTCTTCCATTTCATGTTTCCACATATTCTTCTAGGTCTAGATTTCGTTTTTTTTTTTTTAACCTGTCATGCAAAACATTGCTGCATAGTTCTTGCATAAAAATAGTTTTTGTTTCATCATGGGACCGTTTATTTGGACTCTTTTTTTTTTTTTTTAGCCCTAAAATGTACGATCGCAGCAAAAGTTGAGGTTGATTCCTCTTTGTAACAATTTTTAATAGCTTTATATTTTATCTTTCATATTAGAAAAGTTATATTCTCTTATTTTAATATGTTCTTAACATTTTGCCTCTGTTATTTCACTTTGAAAAGTTCTGAAAATGGCCTTTTTTTTTAAATGCCTTTGTTTTCTTCAATTTGGAAGCCATTTGCATTTTTTATATTTCAAATTTAATGGATGCAAAGATATTATATTTAATAAAAAGTATGTGTAAAAATTTATACAAAATGCAGCAAAATAAAGTGCAAAAATCAAAACAAACAATGCAGCTAAATTTATTGTTTTGAAATCGCGATCCGCGAGCTGAAACATGCTCAAAATTTTGTTGTTTTAATTTTTTTATTTAATTACAATTCTAAGTTCATTATAAGCATAATATTTTTAATAGATTTTATTATTTTGGGACCGAAAATAGGTTTGTTATAGGGGTAGTTCGTTATTTTAAAAATCACAAAGTTTGTTATAACAATGGTATTTTCAATGGAATGGAATTGGGAATCGGCGTGGATTCGTTATAAGGGAAGGTTCGTTATATCCAGAGTTCGTATTAGCGGGGTTTTACTGTATTTATACTTCATTTAGATAGTCTAATGAGATAAAGTAAGCGTTGCAATAATGTATGTTTAGAGATAACTAAAAAAACACTATTTTAAAAATATTAGTCTATTTGAAGGTATCGCAGTAAGGAATTTCATTGCGTTCTCAATTCCAACAGTATATGAGTTGCATCACATTTTCTTAGTTGCCATGTTCTCAATCAAAGGTATAACTGGTGGCTCACTGACGCACAATGAGGGTCAAATTACAATTAGTTTGCCAAAATTACACCACTGTAGGTTAAAATGTAATAAAAATAATACACACAATTTTTTTTTTTAAATATATAATTGTAATATGAAATCAATTTTATATCTCCCTCGCTTATATAATTAGAACTTTTTTCAAACACTTCTCTATCACTTTCACTGCTCATAACTCCCATTTATATGCATGTTGGAGCTCGAAGAGCATGAACTCATGGAATTCGTGCAATCTTTGCACAAGGGGATAACAACAACATATGCATGTTAGTCAGAAGATCTTTGAGATATAATTTTTCTAAATAAATTTCAGTTAACTTTCCGCTCTGGTCATTCTCCAACAAGGGCTGCTGTTCCAACATCACATATAACTTGTGACAAAGTTTCTCATGAACCATATGTTCAAATTGTGGCCTTGCCAACCCAAATATCTAGTAATTCCCCAGGACACTCCTCATACATTACATCTTGATGAATTTTGGAAATTGCTCTGATTTACAAAATAATGTCATTTATAATGTTTGTTCTTGAAGGCTCGCTCTCACCATATATAAACTGCTTTTCTTTTTTTAGCCTATAAATTTGTTGCTTATATATATTTTATAGTAAATATATACAATTTGAAATGCAATATTTAAAGTTAAACACATTGAAAATAAATATTGAAATCTCGGCGTATAAAAAATATTTGTATAAAACTAAATATTTTAAAGGCTTTCTCCCTCTAAGTATCAGTTTATTTAAATTGTTTAATGTTATATTTTATTATATGAATAACCACTCTCTCTCTGTTTGTTTCCAACAGATCTACATAGCAGAAGTGCCAGAATTTTTTTCATGACTTATTTTATTATTATTGCAAAAAAAAAAAAACCTCTCACCCATATAGGTAAATCTCTAGACTTAAGTTTTTAAATTACTTTTGACACTTAATAGTTTGAAAACTTTTTATTCAAAAGTAGTATCCTATCTTTTTTGTTTTATAAAATAATAATTTTAATGGCATTATATATTTCAGAGCCCTGCTACACCCTACCCTGTACGTATAATAATAAATTTGGCCCTTTTTATGAGCAAGAAATAATTAGCTCATATAAATCCTCCACTTATTATTTTTTAAAGAAAAGCACATTTAAGGGAAAAATTAAAATGAAAATACAACCTTTTTCTTTTCAAATAATTGGAAAATTATTCTGTGCATCTCCTTAAAATCAATATAAATAATTTGTTTTAAACTTAGTTTCACATTGCCGCCCTAAAGTTGGCTTGATCCTCAGAGATTTTCATATTATTTTTGCAACCTCAATATTCCACCTTTTTTTTTTTAATAATATCGTTTCTTATGGATACCATATTTAAAAAGCTTTCAAGACAATGTATAGAGCAATGTTGTTTAGGAATAGCTTTTGAAAAATTAATAATTAATATCAAATTGTTTACCAAAATATGCATAACATATACACAGTAAAACCCCTCTATAGTGAACCCCAATGGGACAGAGCTTTTGGTTCAGCAAAAATAAAGTGCAAAAATCAAAACAAACAATGCCGCTAAATTCATTGTTTTGAAATCACGATCCGCGAGCTGAAACATGCTCAAAATTTTGATTTTAATTTTTTTTTTTAAATTTTACAATTCTAAGTTCGTTATAAGCATAGTATTTTTAATAGATTTTATCATTTTGGGACCCGAAATAGGTTCGTTATAGGATTAGTTCGTTATTCTAAAAATCGCAAAGTTCATTATAACGATTGTATTTTCAATGGAATGGAATTGGGAATCGGCGTGGGTTCGTTATAAGGGAAGGTTCGTTATATCCAGGGTTCGTATTAGCGGGGTTTTACTGTATATGAGGGTAAGTCAACTATTATCTGCAATGTGGTTAAAAATTTATCATGATATACAAATAGGAACTTACTTGATCCATCATTTCACAAGTTTCCCAAAAGCTTAATAAAAGGTTTTTGGTTGAGTTGCGAGGCAGGAATGCACAGCTTCTTTCACTCTTTCGTCTGAGGTAAATTTACGGTTCTTTAATGCCTCTTTGAGTGGCCCAAACAAGTGGAAATCCAATGGGGTAAGGTCAGGATCATACAGAGGATGAGCCAGTATTTCAAAGTTTATTTTCTGAAGCGTTTCAATAATATAATAATGTGAACAGCAGTATGTCTTTGTCGTGCAACAACACAGCACCTTTTGACAGCATTTCTCAGCATTTGCAGGCTTCAATTTGTCAGTAAGCATCTCATTGTAACATGCACCATTTATTTTTGCGCCCCTTTTCATGATGATGTTCCAGTACTACACCTTGTGAGTCCCAAACAAACTGTAAGCATTAGTTTTCTTGCAAATGGTTGGCTTTAAGGAGAATTTGGATGTATCCATTCCATATTCTGCCATTTACTCTCTGATTTGTAATGATGGATCCATATTTCATCACCAGTAACAATTCTGTTGTAAGATGTCAAACCCATTACCATAGCAATCCAAATGTTTTTGGCAGATGTCCAAACACTGATGTTTATGCAACTGTGTGAGTTGTTTTGGGACCTATCTTGCACAGACTTTATGAAACCCAAGTATGTTGTGGATGATTTTGTGGGCAGAACCATGACTAATTTGCAGGCAATGTGCTACTTTATCAATAGTTACTTGTACCTCTAACAGAATTAAGTCACATGCCCGCTCAATGTTTTCCTTAATTGTGGCAATGAAAGTTGGTCCGGCACCATTGGCTTGCGTAACACATGGTACAGTCATTTTTTAATTTTCAAGCCATTGAGACAACATATTTTTTGTATATTGTACCAAAAGTCTTCAATGTATTTCTTGCCCTAGAACACCTTGTGACCACAAAAATTTGTGCAAGCAGATTGCGAAATATCCATAGTTAACGGCATGACAGCAACAAAGAAACTAACCAGTGCAGACATAACAACAATTAAACCACATGTGCATTATCTATGCTTTTCTGACAGTACTATCAACATAAAGAAAAATAAACACATTGTGTGTGGATAATAGTTGACTTACTTCATAATTATGTTTTAGCATATTTGTTTTATATATTAATTTTCGGTTCGGTTCCAAAATCACTTTATTAGGTACCGTTCAACAAGAGCAACCTAGTTTATGATAATTGCATCAATGAATAATATGTGAAATATTAATTATAATTTCAAATATCATTTTAACTAAAAAAAATGCTTTAGTGTATTTGTACTATTTAATAAACTGTCATATTACTGTATTCTTAAAACAACTTCATTTCAGTCCATTTGAAATAATAGTTTTTAACATTGTTTCAAAATATCTTAGAACACAAATAACTAATTTTTAATGTTCAGCTAAAGAATGTGTGTGGTAAAAGGCTTAGTCTTCTTTCTTATCTCCAGTTAATCATATTAGGGTGTCAAGCTTGTAAAGCTTAAGACTTTGATGGTGTCTGTCGGTGATGAGTAGAGCACATCGATGGATATGGGGAGATTTGACAACCATCATGATTGGGTGAAGTAGAATGCGTCTGCCTTTGTCATTAAGACTGGGAGCACTACTTAGTAGCAGGCCGACTTAGCTCCAAAAGAAATGGCCACCTCTGACATGAGGAACAGACGCCATGTGCAGCCGTTCCTAACATGGAGTACAAACGCTGCTCATCCTGTATCCCTGGATTAGGAGCCCTTACAGGGTACTATCAGCCGGGCTAGCTGAGCCCAGGTTTTTTTAGTGAGCTTGTTTACTGCTCCTCCTTTTTCATCCGGGCTTGGGACCGGCAAAGGTGGAGTTGAAAGGCTTAGTTATTTGCTTAGGCTAGGTGACCATTTTTTCTGAAGATTTATAACAAGCTGTATAAATGTGGTTGGGGGGTTGGTGATATAAAGTAAAGCCCTTTTTTTTCACACATACCCCAAGTTTTTGAATATAATTTACTAATAATATCTATAAGAGAGAGAGAGCCTCAGAATGAATGATAAATGTTCATTTTAAAATTTTATTGATAAATAGCAACATATCAATATATATATAATTGATTTATTTTAAAAAATAATCATACACTCATCAGAAATAATTCAAGTTTTTTTATAACACATGGCGCGCTAATGCATCATATATAAATATACCTAAAATATAATTTACAATAAGGTATTTCTATCTTTGGAGAACTTTGTCCCTATTATATTAAATTTTACAGCATTATTATTATTGGCAATTTTAATATTGATTTCAGATTTCCATTTTTAATCATAATTAAATTTTCTTTGCAAAAAAAAAAAAAAAAAATAGAATTACAAAGTTGTCTCAAAAGTTCGTAAACACTTTCAAAAAATCGAAATACCACTATTATTCACCATAATATTATTCGAAGTTATGTATAATGTCTTTGTATTATGTATAAAGTAATTTTATTATGTATTTGCCAAATAAAAAAAAAAAATGAACTTTTGGGACAACCTTATAATAGAGTCATGTCACATCTGTCCATCATACCCAAATATTAGGGAAGTAAGCTTGCTGAGGTTCCACACTGCCCCTATTTATATATAGTAAATATATTTGAAATTATTTTAAGACTGTGTGAAACTATAATTCCATACATACTTTTGTGCTTTGAAAGACATGTATATTTCAATATGAAAGTATACCTAATTTTGTTTTAAATTTGTCCAATTAGTAGTTCCTGTAAACATTTTGCAGGCTTCAATCTCAAATGATTTCTCCTGCATTTACTCACAAGATAAAAGTACCTACTTATTTTTATACAAATAGACAAACTCTCCATGTATATAATGTTTTATAAATAGTATATATGTCTGTATATATATAAATATGTATGCAAATTGAGCAACAAATATTATTGGCATTTTAACTGCAACCTAATATCCAAATTTGAAAAATGTACTTTTATATCAAGATTTCATTTATATTTAGCATGCACATTGTTCTTTCATAGTCCATTAGACAATTTTAAAATATATGTCAATATTGTCTAGTTACTTCTTCAATTATTAAAAAAAAATCCTTATATGCTTCTCTCCAAGCAGTCAATAATTATATTAGAAACTTGAAAGTTACTTAATACATGGCTGGTGTTGATTACATTAACTTAATAATACATTCAAAGAGCAATTAGAGACCAAATTAAATTTGTAATTTATGTGACGTATCTGTTACAGTACTGTTACCATTATCTGAGTAATACTCTAGTCTGATGATGGCAACAATGTTTACAAAACCTTCGACATATAAATTACTTATTTAACAAGTTTTGTTGCTCCTTGAATGTTATGCGTTTAATTTTGGTTTCTATATTATTATTATTAACCTTAACATATATATATTTTAAAATATATATTTTTAAAAACTTGTGCTTGTGATATTAAAGTGAATGTAGCAATTCTATTGATTTGCTGATTGAAGTTTAATATTGAAACTTATGTGCAATATCTTACTGCCTTTCTTATGGCTATTTTATAGGAATATATAATTTCCATATATTGTTGTTCATATTGTGATAAAAACTGGTGATTATATATACTTCTTTTGTTTCTAATTCTTTATTGATTGCACTTATATGTATGTATATAAGGTAAGATTTTTCTAAATTTTATTTCTTTGTGTGATTTGATTTATGGATAAATTTATTTTATTATGATTCTAAATAATTTATAATGATATATAAAATACACTGGTGGCAAAATCAGACAGCTAGCACAATAACAAAAGGTACACTCAATTTTTTTTATTCATTGAGATTATAATTGTGCATCTCTCTCTCTCTGAGAAATAAATTGGTCCACACTGTTATTTGTCAAATGTTTACATATTCAAACTGATATTGCACAAGTTTATTTTCTAAAAATAATTATTTATATAAGAGGATATTGGTTTATTATTACTTTAGTTCTTACCTGTCCGACAGTGTCATTGGATTGCAACCTAAGCCTAACTCAGCCATTCTCTCTAACACATAAACCTATTTTCAAATAAATATTAATTTATTATTTTATATTAATTGCATATATATATATTCAATATAAAAAAACTGCAATATAAAATAAAAATTTGTTTCCTTTTATTGAAATTTTAACATCAGGTAGTTGCTGTACACTCCAGGAACCAGGGTTAACTAAACTCTTCAACAAGCAGAAGATTAAACAAATTGTTGCCCTTCATTATTTTTCCCGTTAAAGAGCATGAGCTCAAAAGTTCGGTTATATTTAATATAGAAACTTACTATGTGAAAGGTTTAAGCTCTTTTATAATTACATTATTATACATGTTATTACTAAATACATGGAACCACATTCAATCAGTGTATTACACATTATCATAGATCTAAACTAGCTTCTGAAAGGTAAGAACTAAAATGATAATTTACCAGTGAAATTTCACATTATTATTTATGCAATATATGCAAGTTCAATTGGGGCACAAAATGTTCCAAGTTGCTTTTGTTTACTTTTTAGTTTGAATAAAAGAAGGCTATTGAACACCTTTTTTTTGTGTGTGATTTTACAATGATAAACAAAATTATATTTAGCACTTTTTATATGATAAATATTAATTTTAGAGAGAGAGATAGCCTTTCTTATTAGTTTTCTATTATTGTGCCATTTTATCATATTTCTTTTATACATATATTCTCTTGTCTATCAACACTTTCTGATATTTCTTTTTGGGTTGCATTACCTCCTTAATATTTATAGCTTATGTATGTTTTTGTGTGTTCATTCTCTATGTATGCAAGTGTATATGCTTTTGTTAATAAAAGTATATTTTACGGTATCATATTTTCCCATTTTATTATTAGTCTCATGTTAATAATCTGAAATTATATGTAACAAGGGATTGAAAGTTGCAGAATTGTGTTTTGAATAAGTTCTGGTACCACAATTTCAGAACCAGAAATCTGAAATGGGAAAAGAAAAGTGATCTAACCTTATACCAAATGAAAAAGTAACCCTTAAAATAACTATTCAATTTGATATCACTTTAAATATTTCAACAATATTTATATATATATATATAATACAAAATTTTCTACACTATGTATAATGCTAAGAAGTGAATTAAAACTTTAATTGGAGAACTTGCTACATATAGCTATAATTCTCTCTTTTAAACTCTTCAATTTTAAACAATGAACAATATAACATGTAGCCAATTGCAACATTACCCGTGACATTAGATATACTGTATTTGTAGAATTAGAGATCTCTCTTTTAATTCGAAGTTTTCTAATTTGAAAATATTTGCATGGTAGGATTAGTAAAGCCTTTGTTTTAGAGAGACAAATCAAATAGTCAGGGAGTGGACAATGTTATTGACAAATTTATTCCTATATATATATATCAACTTCTCTTTTTATATAAATCATTTAGCAAAAATAATTCACATAATTGGTTATGTGTGGCAGCAAACTATTATGTTGGGATTCTATACTTCCAAACATGTTTCCAAATATAAGGGATAACTAAATTTTATAAAATATTTAGGTAGCTCTGTAATTGATTTCCGGCAACTATTACCAAAACTTGATTGTACTCTTCTTTGAAAAAATATGTTCTGGCCAATTTTCATTGATAATTTTTTTCCCAAACATAGTAACAAGAGAGGCTCTTTATGAGAAACTTTATTATTGAGAAGTCAATATGAATAAACAAACCTATATACTTGACATTTATATACAGTAAAACCCTATATAGTGAACCCCAATGGGACAGAGCTTTTGGTTCACTATAGCCACGGTTTCGCTATTTTTTTTTTTTACTTTTCAAAATTTTCAGACCATATAATTAAAAGACTGCCATACACCCTGGAAGAGGCTGCCTCTTAATAGTGGTCACTTTGTTTTAATTACCTTAATCGACCTATTTCCGTAGATTAATACTGAATAAGAAAAGAAATTATTTGATGATAGGTTCTTCTTGTCATTCGCATACATGTACCACTAAGTCTAATTTTAAAATCAAGGCAAATCCTAGGCAAAGTTTTATTAAATACATATTCAAAGATATAAAATGATTTTAAAGCATCTTTATCACATTATATAATACAATTTTTACTTGAAAAAATGGCTCTAATACCTTGTGGCTTCAAAGCACTCTTCAAGCATTGCACATTTCAAATAAAGGTAATGTGTTTTTCTTCTATTTCAAGTTTCCACATATTCTTCTTAAGAATAGAATTCCATTTATTTTGAACCTGTCATGCAAACCATTGCTGGCCTCAAAATCGCCATAATTAATGGCATAAAAAATAAATTTGGTTGCATTACGGGCCTGTTTATTTGGACTTTTTTTTTAGCCCTAACACGTAGTATGATCACGGCAAAAGTTGAGGTTGAATCCTCTTTGTAAAAAATTTTAATAGTTACTATTTTACACTATAAAATAGAATATTATATTCTATTATAATAGAAAAGTTATATTTTTTTATTTTAACATGTCCTGAAATTTTTTGCCCGTGTTGTTTCACTATGAAAAGTTTTGAAAATGGCCTTTTTTTTTAGTAATAACGTTTTTGTTTTCTCTATTTTGGGAGCCATTTGCATTTTTTCTATTTCAAATTTGATGGTTGCAAATATATTCTATTTAATAAAAAGTATAATGTGTAAAAATTTATACAACATACGGCAAAAATTGAATGTAAATGAAAGCAAAAATGCTGCTAAATTTATTGTTTTGAAATCGCGATCTGCGAGCTAAAACATGCTCAAAATTTTGTTTTAATTATTTTTTTAATTACAATTTTAAGTTCGTTATTAGCATAGTATTTTTAATATATTTTATTATTTTAGGACCAAAAATAGGTTCGTTATAGGGGTAGTTCGTTATATTAAAAATCGCAAAGTTCATTATAACGATGGTATTTTCAATGGAATGGAATCGGGAATCGCCTTAGGTTTTTATAAGGGAAGGTTCGCTATATCAGGGGTTTGTATTAGTGGGGTTTTACTATATATTGAAAAAGCATTCCATTATGTTAACTGAGCATAATGTTTGGGGCAATTGGAAATCTCTCTTTGGATCAAAGAATAATATAAAACTATATATGTAATATAAAATCGATAAATAGAAAAGAAATAAAGATGGATTGAATTGTAATTGTAAGACTGGGGAGTGGACCTTCAGCATCTACATTGAAACCTCATTATAACATCAACTTGGTTATAACATCTAAATTCCTGGTCCTAAGTTTTAACTGTAGTTATATCATAATTAAAAATATATATATTTTTTCCAGTACCAACTGATGCTGTTATAGGGAGGTTGGTCTGTATATTAAATAGTCCATAAAGGAATTTGTGCAGAAGAAAACCTGATGGGGGAGAGTAGTTAAGATAAAAGGCCTTTATAGATAAGTTGGATTTGCTGATGATATTGCTCTTCTTGCATAGAGAATGAGAATCATTAAAAGAAAAACACAATAATGAAATGCACTAGAGAAGGCAAGGATGTTTCCGTGTTTTATGTTGAATAATTTTTATAATCATTTCAACTAAAAGAATGGAAGCATTAAATTATGTTGACAAAATAATGGGCTTTTTTTTTCTTTTAACTAGTGGCCCAGATGTTGGAAATATTGTATTGAATATCGCTAAGCCATTTGTATGCGTTAACATATTGGCCATTTTCAGGATTTTTTTTTCCTTACTTAATAACCCATTTTTTGAAAATTCAGAATGATTTAATTCTTGTTCTTGATTAAATTGGGTTTAAATTTCTAATTCTTTTGCAATTAGCAAGCACAAACACCAAATGTCGACATTATTGAAACCTTTATTTAATAGTTTAATTTAATAAGGAAATAAGATAAGGAAAATATTGAACCTCAAAGTAAATAACTTATTATTTTAGAAATGATTTTGAAACCAAAATGAGATATTTTGAAATGACAAAGTTGATATTGTTCTTTGTGCAAAAAGCGCTCAATAAATAGGTCGCAGAATATATACATACATATATATACAGTTTATTTTTCTTTTTTAAAGGATGATCCCTCATGGGAGGCTCTATTGTATTTACCTTTATAACAAAATATATACAACATTATTCATAGGGAGAGATAGAAGTTTTAAGAGACAGCTTAATAAGATTATCAACAAGGGGCATTTTCCCTGTATAAATAACATTTCAAGAGCCCCTCGTAGCTGAATGGAATTTCATGGTCGCCCCCTTGACTGTCATCCTTGACTAGTAGAGTTAGCCTTCTTGTAGAGCTATTTGACATTACTCCTTCCTTAGAGAAAACAGCTACCTTCTCTACTCACCTTACCTAGCTTCTCTTGTTCTTGGAAGTAGTCTATCATGGCTGGTATTCTCTAGCAGAATAGAATGCCAGGTTCCTAGTAGGGCCTCATCCAAATGACATGAAAAATTACCTTGGTTTTCCGTGATCTGGGTAAAGGGTTCACACGTTCTACTTCATATGTAACACAATCATCACACTTTTCAAATTTCACTTCCTAAATTGAACCTGTTATTTTTGGTATTTGAACGTTATTGTGTTGATGTATTGAGAAAGTGTTATGATTACGTTCCGAGGCGACTAAAACTGTTCACCACCTGTGGATCGGAAGCAGCATAATGTGTTAGTGAATAAGCACACTGTAACTTTATCATTTGAGCAATGGAGACATCCAAACAAGAACAAAGGTCTGTAATAAACTTAATTGTTGCTTAGAGAGAGGGGGAGCCACACCGTCAGAAATCTTCCCTTCTGTCTGGAACACTGTTCATATAGACAGAGCTTTCTCCAAGTAACTTTCTTAAAGGGTCCTTTTGTTTTGGACCTGAGGCTTGTCTATCAGTGGTTGAAATATGTGGATCATTAAATTATTTCCGAATATAAAATGACTTTTTCTTGACATGTTTTAATTTTATGATATTATAGAACTTTGTTCTTGTTTGGAAGCCTCCATTGCTAAAATATAGTTTAACCCCATGCTACTTGCAAACTCCGTATGGGGCTAATTTAGCTAAATGATAGATAAATGCACCTTTTTTACATCTATTTTGTTATTATTTCTTCAACTAGAATTTTTTTTTTTAATTAGGCACATATACTCTTTTTGTTATATACAACCCTAATAATTTTGCGGACTTGGCCAGAACTTCACTGTAAATGAGCAACTGGTGGTATTCAGCAAAAAATATTTCCAAATATATTCAAAGCAAGAAAGAAAGGTCAAATAAATATTGAATATAAATGCTATTACTCATCTATTTTTGCACCTTTCCACAAAAAGGAAACATTCATCATATATAGCAGGGTACTGCTCAGCCACATTGTGTGAGTGTGCTCTCTCTGCTATGCAATCGACAACAGCAATTTATTGAAAATATTTTGCAATATGACCAAAGGAATGATAAAAATATGCATGTATTATGTTGGGAAAGAAACCAAACAATGACCAATATGTGTGTGGTTGGACAAAATTCACCAGTATGATTTATAAGGAAGAAAAAAAAAAGAATTTAATAATATACAAAAACAAATATAAAAAAAGTATACTCAACATTTAGTGAAACAATTATGATGTGTGAGAAATTCGGTCAAATATCAAGAGGCTTTCAAAATTTAATATAAAATATAATGTTTATTTCTGTTTAATATAAAATATTATGTTTATTTCTGTTTAAAAAAAAAAAAAAATGCTCCAATGGCCCCCCGATTCTTGCAAAAGTCCAACCCCACCAGCGAGTGCAAGTAACCAAACGGGGCTCTGGCACATTTGTAAGTGCAAAGTCGAACTGCTTTCACATGTGTAGACATGTGGTGCGCTTACAGTAAAAAGCAGTCGCTAACTACCCACCATGATTATCATGGCCTGTACCACGTGTACTAGGGGGATAAGCAAAAAAAAATATATATATATATATATATATAAAATATCAAAACTTCTTTGACAAAGGTAGGAAATTATAGGTATACAAAATTTTTACGAGTATGTAAAAATAAAATGTGCTCTCTCTCTCTCTCTTTAGAAATAACATAACAACAAATAACAAAAAAAAATGCAACAGATACTATTATGATATGTGATACTATCTATGTAAAATAAATCAACAAACTTGACTGCAATGTAAAAAATGTTGAAAAGATTTATCAAAAATCATTGCATTGAATTATGATAGTATACTAGAACTTCTCTCTAAAGCCTACTTAGTATTTTTTTTTGTTTATCCCTAGTACCCTTGGTACGAGCCATGATAATCATGGTGGGTAGAAGTTGGCGTCTGCTTTTACTGTAAGTGCACCACATGTCTACACATATAAAAAGCAGTTCGACTTTGCACTTACAAATGTGCCAGTTTGGTTACTTGCACTTGCTGGTGGGTTGGACTTTTGAAAATATCTGGGGCCTTTTGTAGCATTTTTTTTTAAATCAGAAAAAAAAGTGCCCAATGTGTGAATCGAACCCGGATCGGAGAGGCCTAAAACCAACGGTTTAGACCCTCCTTCCACCGACCCCCTGGCAGCATACTTAGTTGCAGAGCATAAGTGTCCACTTCCCAGAGAGTTGCTAAATATCAAAATTTTTTGTAATGGAGAATGCTTTTTGAAAAGAGCTGTCTTCTAGTGGGAGTGTCCTCAAATGGAGGTTCGAGTTCTTTTACAAGAATCGGGGGCCATTAAAATATTTTTTTTTTCTTCAGGAAAAGTTCCTAATGCAGATTTGAATCCTGTGTCACGGCTGTCGACAGTTTATACCACTCCTCCACCCATCCAAATTGTGATTTGTGAATACCATTGTTGATGGGCACAGATTTGTCAACAAGTCTGTAGGATGGTGAGTACCAGGAAAAACAAAAAGGCATCCATTGAAGGCCAGATGGAGAGAACTGTGTCATTTCTAGAACAACAAACTCTGGGAAAGATTGCTCTATGCAATATTTGCATGTTGCTCACAAAATTCCATGCAAAAGCAACCAACCTTGAAGATAGAAAGTAGAACCCTTCTGAAAATTGTCAATATTGTAGTTCGATAAAAATAATCCCTTGAATCAATATTAAAATAAAAACATAAATCCTCCAGGGAAAAGATTCTTTTAAAAATATTTTTATTTAAAATATCTCGAGCTTTCGGGCAAGTAAGCCCTTCAACGGGAGAAACTATTTTACATCCTTAATACGCCAATAAAATAATATTTAAACTTAAATAAAGTATTTTAGTTGTTTACATTTGTTTTGAGGCTTAATCAACGCGGGGTTCTATTGCGCGTGCTTCACTTGGAGGTTATGGGGTGGGCTCAGGAAATATAATGTTATAAACTTCCGGGATATCTATTCTTCTGTTAATACTATTGTGCTTTCTGGATATGATGGATTCTATGATAAGTGTAGTATTCTGTGTTTTTTAAAATATATAATAGATCATCATCATAAACAATAATAATACAATGTATAATGTAAACAACGTGTTAATGTAAAAATATAAATATAAAGTGTAATAAACAATTAGTAATAATAATTTCATCTGGTGAGTAATGTTTAATTAAATAATAACTATA
Organism: Cordylochernes scorpioides; assembly: GCA_030710605.1. NCBI lineage: Eukaryota > Metazoa > Arthropoda > Arachnida > Pseudoscorpiones > Chernetidae > Cordylochernes > Cordylochernes scorpioides. The sequence goes on along the minus strand of CP092886.1, from coordinate 158,263,254 downwards.
CAACATAAATTGGCGACGAGAATTTGAAAATATAACTTTAGCCCTAAAAAAACAAGTATGGCAGCCAACCTGACGCCACCGTTACCCATGAATATAAATGCAAGCAATTTATTTGCGGAATATAAGCAATGGATGGAATCCTATGCCATTTTTGAAATAGCATCTGGAATTTCAAAAAAATCGGATGAAATTAAGAGAGCAACTCTATTGCATTGTTTAGGGCCAAATGTACAACGTATATTTTTCAACTTGCCAGATGAAAAGGAAAATTATGAACAAACTAAAATGGCTTTAGATAAATATTTCACACCTCATAAAAATGTGGTCACTGAGAGATTTAAATTTAGACAAAGAGTCCAGAAAGATGATGAATCGATCGACAACTACCTAATTTCTTTAAGAGAGCTTTCTAAATCTTGTGAATTTGGAATTTAGAAGCTGATATGATAAGAGACCAAATAATTGAAAAATGTATTAACAAAAAACTTAAAGAAAAATTGTTGCAACAAGAAAATTTGACACTGTCAAAAACCATTGATATTGCTAGAATGTTAGAAATTTCTAGAAAAGAAATTAGACTTCTTGAACCTCAAAATGATCAAACACTAAATAGAGTTCAAAATAAACCTAAAAAGCACTATAATGCTAATAATTTCAACAAAGGTAGATTCACTAATCAAGGTACCCCATCATTTTCAGGTGCCTCAAAGCCTAAATGTTATCGCTGTGGATTAGATACACATTCAGCACAAGAATGTGGTGCTAAAAAATGACTTGTTCATATTGCAATAAATTAGGACATCTTTTTAGAGCTTGCAGGAACCGCCCAAATCAAAATAATAATAGAAACCACAAAAGTTTCAATCAAACTAAAGTTAAGACCATACAAGAAGAAAATAAGACTGAAGTAGGTGAAAGTTCAGATGAATATACCTACTATACAGGTGCTGAAAATAAAGAAAAAGTGCAAAAAGATGGTAGTGAAATAAATATGATAATTGATACAGGGAGTGATAGAACTTTCATAAGCTATAATAAGATGCTTGAATTATATGGCCATAAAATTATGCCAAAATTACATGACACCACCCGAACCTTTTTTGCCTATGGTCAAGATAGACCTCTTCCATGTTATGGTTATTTCAATGCTGTGATTTCTTGGAAAGAAAATTCAGTTTCAGAAGAAATTTATGTGATTGATAAAAAAGTTGAATCTTTGTTGGGAGGCAAGGCTAGTTTTGAACTAGGTATAATTAAAAGGGTAAATCATGTAAATGAATCAATGTCTACTAATATAGAAACTCTTGTTCAAGAACATGAACATCTTTTCCATGGACTTGGAACTATAAAAGGCTATAGTCATAAAGTGACATTGAAAGACAACTATAGGCCCATTGCCCAGAGATGCTGTCGTATACCTTATGCAATGGTAGAAGCAGTAAATCAAGAGCTTGATAAGATGCTAGAGAATGGAATCATTGAAGAAGTGCATCAAGGTTCTGAATGGGTTTCTAACATAATAGTTGTTCCAAAAAGGGACAGTGAGGAAATTAGACTATGCATAGACCTTTGGGAAGTGAATAGAGCAATATTGAGAGAAAGACATCCAATTCCTACAATTGACAATATGTTACATGCCCTTAAAGGTGCTAAAGTATTTGCAAAGCTGGATGCAAAAAAAGGGTTTTGGCAGGTTGACTTAGACCCTCAATCAAGACCCCTTACAACTTTCATCACGCACCGTGGTTGTTACAGATTTTGTAAAGTTCCTTTTGGTCTATCAAGTGCTCCAGAGGCATATCAGAAAGGAATGGATTCAATTTTGCTTGATTTGAAAGGTGTAATTTGTTACTTGGACGATGTTGTAGTTTACGCCAAAGATAGACAAGAACTAGAAGAAAGGCTTAGACAAATATCAAACCTCTTTGCTGATTACTATACACAAATCTCCAAACTAAACTTTACGAGGCAAGATAAGAAAGTACTTCACATATCAAAAAAGATAAGAAATGAGGCCAAAACAACATCTCACCAAGACTTATTCCACAAGCCATTTTTACCTCATGAACTAAAAGAAGCTATAAATAGATTAGATGATAACAAAACCCCAGGTTCAGACATCATATCAGCCAAAATGATAAAACACCTAGAAACAAACGCCATTTTAGAGCTCCTTCACATAATTAATCTAAGCTGGTCAAGCAGCACCTTACCTAAAGAATGGAAGCATGCAATCATAATCCCCATCCATAAAGCAGGAAAAACAGAAAACCACCCACAGAGTTATAGACCAATATCACTAACTTCCATGCCATGCAAACTCATGGAGCGCATGATACTAAATAGAATGCAATACTTCCTAAACAAAAACAAGTTACTTACAAAACAGCAGGCAGCTTTCAAAAAATATCATAACACAGTAGACCAGATTTTCTACTTCACACAGAAAATTAAAGACAACTTCCAAAGTAAACCAACCAAGTCTACCATAGCCGCTTTTATAGACTTAAGCCAGGCTTTTGATAGAGTGTGGAAAGAAAGGTTAATTAAGAAGCTGGACAAACTAGGTATAAGGGGGAAGATGATGGGTTGGATTGGATCCTTTCTGACCGGAAGGACCTTCCAGGTTAACTTCAAAGAACAACTATCAAAAACTGGCAGGCTCTTCCAGGGACTCCCTCAGGGATCCATACTAAGCCCCCTACTATTCTCAATCTATCTGAATGACATGGACTCTAGAATCACAAAATACTGCGACTTTGCTCTCTATGCCGACGACATAATCATCTGGTCCTCAAAGAGAGATCTCAAGGAAGCAAACAAAAATGTAAACAAGGCGCTGAAAGAACTCCAACACTTTGCGGAAAAAATGAAATTAATTATAAACCCTAATAAATCCGAAGTAGGAGTATTTACAATAAACAACCACCTTAAAAAATGGACCCCAAATATCAAATATGACAACAATCAAATAAAATTTTCTCGGACACCCAAATACCTAGGAGTCACTTTAGACCCCTCACTGACCTATGGACCTCATATCAACCAGACAGTGTTAAGAGCAAAAAAGAGACTTAACATTCTGAAAAGAATATCTGGATATGAATGGGGCGCAGATAGGGATACTCTGCGCCAAACATATCTGGCCCTTATCAGACCAATCTTAGAATATGCCCAACCAGTGTGGCAGACGGCGAGCAAGACCAACCTGAATAAAATCGATCAGGTACAGAGCAGTGCTGCAAGAATCATATGTGGACTCAGAAACACCTGTCCAACCAAAATTGCAGAGATTGAGGCCAACTTGTTGCCTCTTACACACCGGAGAAAAATCGGCTTAGCCGATTATATATACAAGAGAGTAAATGCACCAAAATCACACAGAACCGGAGAATTCATACGAAAATGGAAACCAAAAACCAGACTCAAAAGACTTAGCCCAATGCACCTAGCCTACCGGGAACTACTACCAAACAGCACGAGAAATAGAAATGCCCAGAACCAATATGCACCATATAAAGAAAGACCAGAAATCTCCTACAACCTGGATCTAGAGCAAGAATGCTCCAAAAGGGCCGACCACCCTGGACTACTCAGGAGCCTCGCTATGGAGAGGATTGAAAAAGCAGACAAAGAAACCATACAGATATACACCGATGGCTCACTGGTGGAGAATGGCTCCTCTGGCAGTGGAGTTCTCATCCTTAAAGATAGTATGGAAATAAAAAGAAGAATCAAAAACCCAAAGAACTTGTCAGTTTTCAGATCCGAACTAACAGCCATACTACAAGCTCTAAAACTTGTAGAGAAAAACGAGACTAAAAACATAATAATTTATACAGATTCAAAAGCCGCCATCTTTGCAATTAAAAACTGCTACTATTCACAAGACAGACTCCTCAAAAACATTGCTGCAGAAATCAACAAACTGAATAAAAATACCAAAATAAGTCTAAAATGGATTCCATCACATGTGGGAGTCCCTGGAAATGAGGAGGCCGACAGATTGGCTAAGGAAGGAGCAGCTGGACATCCTGATGCGGTGAACTCCGAGACCTATCTTTCAGCAAGGGACCATATCAATAAACTGAAACTACAACTAATAAGGAACCATAGAGATAGTTTCCATCATTCTTGGTACCAGGCAGAAAACCCCAAAAAAACAGACCCTCCAACTAAACAGAAGGGAATCGACACAGTTGGCCAGATGGAAATCTGGTCACCTGCGCCCTCTAGTCTATAAAGAGGGAGCCAAAAGCTTCCCCATGTGCACTAGGTGCAAAACCGAAGAGGCCACTCCCCAACATTTACTAAATTGCATTGGAAAGGACAAAAGATCCCTGTACAGAGAACCAAGAAGAGTTCTTGAGCTTCTCTACGAGCACGACCTCCAAGATCTTGTCTAATTTAGACTAAAAGGATAAGTAAAAAAAAAAAAAAAAAAGGATCTTAAAGAGTCACTAACAAAAGAGCCATGCTTGGCATATTACAACTTGAACTCACCAACTGAATTAATCACAGATGCAAGCCCTATTGGTCTTGGAGCAGTATTAATACAAACACAACAAAATGGCATTAAAAGACCCATTGCATATGCCAGCAGATCCTTAACTGATACTGAAAAAAGATATTCACAAATAGAAAAAGAGACATTGGGATGTGTATGGGCAATTGAACATTTTAACACCTATATTTGGGGAAGGAAATTTGTGTTAAAAACAGATCACAAACCTCTAATCTATATGCTGAATCCTAAAAATGGAGCTGTTTTACCTCCAAGAATTCAAAGATTGAGTTGGAGATTACAACCATATGACTTTGAAATTGAATTCATTCAAGGAAAGCAAAATATTGCAGAAATATTTTCAAGACAACCTCTTTCTAACACAAGTGATGAAAAATGGCTGGAGGACTATGTTCATAAAGTCTTATCCATTACTTCTGAAGAGCTTCAAGCACTGTCTTTGAAAGAGATAAAAGTTTGTACAGAGCAAGATCCTTTGTTTCAAAAACTGAAAGATATGGTTCAAAAGGGAGTTTGGCCATATCCTTTGAATGAAGAATTCAAATGTTTTTATAAGTTTAAAGATGAACTCTCAATTTTTGATAATCTTATCTTGAAAGGAAGTAGAATTTTGCTACCTTCAAAACTAATAAAGAGAGTCTTGAGAATTGCACATGAAACACATCAAGGAATGACAAGAACCAAACAACTGTTAAGAGAAAAATATTTTTGGATAAACATGGACTTTGACATTGAAAATTTGATTAGAAACTGTCCAATTTGTGTAAGGAATCAACCATTGATAAATGATCAACCATTGCAAATAGTTCCGTTCCCATCAAAACCTTGGATGAAACTTGGAATTGACATAGTTGGTCCAATTGGCCATCATTATGTTTTAACAGTGATCGACTACTATTCTTCATATCCTGAAGCAATGATAATAGAAGACATTTCCAGCAAGACAATTATTAAAAAATTGATGGAGATTTTTGCAAGACATGGTTATCCACATGAAGTTGTAACAGATAATGGCTTACAGTTTGTAAGTACATCAATGGAAAGATTTTTAAAAGAATGTGGAATCAGGCACATCAAAGCCTCACCCTATTACCCAAAAAGTAATGGGAAGATAGAAAGATTCCATAGATTTCTAAAGAAACAATTCAATTCAAGTTCTGAAGAAGGGAAAGATTGGAAAGAAGATTTATCCAGAATTTTAATGTCTTACCGAACTACTCCAAACAGATCTACAGGAAAGACTCCAGCATTCCTATTATTTTCAAGAGAAATCAAAACTAAATTAAGCTCACTTGTTAATGATGCAGAAGAAGATGAATCCAACATCAAAGAATTCAATATGGTCTACAAAGAAAAAATGAAAACATATAATGATATAATTCGGAAAGCTAGTCCTCATAATTTTGATATTGGAAATTTAGTTTATGTGGCAAATCCAAATAATGGAAAACTTGATTCAAATTTCAGATCAGAACATCATGTCATTCTTGAAAACACTTCAATAAATTCTTTTAAATTAGTCAACACTAAAAATGGGAAAATAATTCATAGAAATGCTAAACATTTGAAACATGTTCCTACTCAAGAGACCAATCAAGGCATTTCTGACTTGATTCCAGAAGAGAGCCAGGAAAATCTTAGTTCAGATTCAACAAGAATTGAACACCTCAACTCTTCTGATGTACAAATACCAGATGATAATTCCTCAAACCAAGACAAGGACACTTCTTTAAACCGACCAAGTTCAAGTAGAACAGGGTCTACATTTAACCCAGTTGTTTCAGATAGACTTGATGCCGAGGCTCTTCACCAGTTGCCACCAGAGGTTTCTCCACCCTTGCCGACTACCAAGGAACCCGTGATCACCAGGAGTGGAAGAGTCGTCAAGCCATCATCAAGATATAAAGACATGATTCCTTTCATCTAAAGGAAGGAGGGAATGTAGTATTCTGTGTTTTAAAATATATAATAGATCATCATCATAAACAATAATAATACAATGTATAATGTAAACAACGTGTTAATGTAAAAATATAAATATAAAGTGTAATAAACAATTAGTAATAATAATTTCATCTGGTGAGTAATGTTTAATTAAATAATAACTATACAACAATAAGTCTCTGTAGTCTATTGGAGATGTTGGAGTAATGGGTCTTTGGTTCTGATAGGGAGAAGGAATGGCCTGTTTCTCTTATATGTTGGTATACCAAAGATCTACTGTCTTGATTATCGATATTTCGCTTATGTTCTGATATTCTTATATTTAAATGTCTGCCAGTTTCGCCAACATATTTGGTTTTGCATTCGTTGCATTCTATGGAATATATGGCATTCTTAATATTGGAAGGATAATCAACGGTATTGTTCTTTGTTATGGGGTTTCTTAGTAACGAATTTAAATTAGGTGAGATGCTGAAAAATGTTTTGATCCCAAATTTCTTCAGATGACGGGCTATAGAAACAGATACGGGTGAATAAGGAATACTGCTAATAGATTTATAGATCGTTTATTCTAAGACATTTCTATAGCCCCTCTGAAATTCGGAATTCCCCAATCTATAAATCTATTAGCAGTATTCCTTATTCACCCGTATCTGTTTCTATAGCCCGTCATGTGAAGAAATTTGGGATCAAAACATTTTTCAGCATCTCACCTAATTTAAATTTGTTACTAAGAAACCCCATAACAAAGAACAATACCGTTGATTATCCTTCCAATATTAAGAATGCCATATATTCCATAGAATGCAACGAATGCAAAACCAAATATGTTGGCGAAACTGGCAGACATTTAAATATAAGAATATCAGAACATAAGCGAAATATCGATAATCAAGACAGTAGATCTTTAGTATACCAACATATAAGAGAAACAGGCCATTCCTTCTCCCTATCAGAACCAAAGACCCATTACTCCAACATCTCCAATAGACTACAGAGACTTATCATAGAATCCATCATATCCAGAAAGCACAATAGTATTAACAGAAGAATAGATATCCCGGAAGTTTATAACATTATATTTCCTGAGCCCACCCCATAACCTCCAAGTGAAGCACGCGCAATAGAAGCCCGCGTTGATTAAGCCTCAAAACAAATGTAAACAACTAAAATACTTTATTTAAGTTTAAATATTATTTTATTGGCGTATTAAGGATGTAAAATAGTTTCTCCCGTTGAAGGGCTTACTTGCCCGAAAGCTCGAGATATTTTAAATAAAAATATTTTAAAAATAATCTTTTCCCTGGAGGATTTATGTTTTTATTTTAATATTGTAGTTGTAATATTTTTTAAAAATCATTTATTTTATAAAAGATAAAAAAAAAAACTTTAAAATAATCTGACATGTATGATAAGGCACAATTTGGATTAAAAATTATAAACACAAGGTAATAAGACCAAATCCAAATAAATAAATAGTGTGTGACGTTTCGTCAACAACGCTGTTACCGAAACGTCACACGCTATTTATTTATTTGGATTTGGTCTTATTACCTTGAATCTGATAGGGAAATAATGAATTTTCTATATACATAATAAAATTCCACACATTTATATATAAAAATAAAATAAAAAAACTCCGCCTTTGCTGGTCCCAAACCCGGATGAAAAAGGAGGAGAAGGAACAGTAACAAGCTCACTAAAAAACCTGGGTTCAGCTGGCCCGGCTGATAGTTCCATGTCAGGAGCAGCTGCACATGACGTCTGTTCCTCATGACAGAGGCGGACATTTCTTTTGGAGCTAAGTCGGCCTGCCACTGAGTGTAACGTCCTCGTATTTGTTTGTTGACGTTAATAAGCAAGAAGTACTTGGAAGTTTAAAAAGAAAGACTTTATTTCTTTTAGGCTAACATCAGATATAGCATATTAATTATCAGACATATGTTTACAAGTGGTATATATTACAATACGTCCAAAAAGCGACTGCACAGAGTATCATCAGTGATAAATATGTGCTCACTGATAATTTACTATATAGGCATGCCAGCTGCCGTTACATCTCCCCCTTTGAAGAAATTCATTCTTCAAATCGTTTGGGTGGCTTGATGATCCGCCCGGACCTTGTTGTAATGGGCAGGGTGCCGTTCTTGTGCTCCGCGTTCTGGTGATCACTCCTGGGTTCCTGGCCTGAGAATGCTCTTGGAGAAGTATTGAGTTCTTCGGGAACTTGAGCCTGTTCCTTATCACCGCTCGGGCCAGGTCCTTCCGGTAGAGTTGACTTGGGGATCTCCGGGATTCTCCTTCGCTGTTGCTTTGGACTCTCCAGATTCGTATGTCGCATGAAGGAGCTGTTGCGGCGGTACTCAACAGTAGGTGTTTGCACTTTATATGATCTTGGAGCTACTTCTTGGGTAACTCTGGCAGGGATCCATTCACGGTGATGCTGTTTCAGCATTATCTTTTCACCTTCCTTGAAGCTTCGGGTTGTCTTTGCTGTCTTATCGTGGTGTGTTTTCTGCTTCTCCCGCTTATTTCTTAGGTTTTGTGTATGTCCCTTTTGGATTCCTGGTTCCAACTGATGAGTGCTAGTGGGAAGGAGGGTTCTGGTCCTGCGACTGAACAGACACTGAGCCGGTGAAGGAAGACCATCTCTAGGAGTGTTGTAAAAGTTCAAAAGTGCTAGTTCCACTTCTTGTCCTGAATCCAAACACTTCTTGATGAGGTTCTTGGCTGTCTGTACCGCTCTCTCTGCTAATCCGTTAGATTTAGGATATAGAGGAATTGATGTCTGGTGGTCGAACAACCACTTCTTTTGAAAGTCTTTGAAGTCCCTGGACGTAAAGTTTGGCCCATTATCAGTTTCCAGGAGTCTGGGAATTCCATGTACGCTAAACCATTTTTTAAGAGATTCAATAGTTTCTGCATAGTTCATTGTCTTCATTTCTTTGAAATCAATGAATCCTGAGTAGTTATCTGTTATTAACAGGTAATTTTTTCCTTTTATTGAAAAAATGTCAGCTGCGACTATCTCCCAAGGAAGACTCGGTATCTCTTTTATGATCATTGGTTCTTTTGTCTTGTTCCTCTGATTCGCTTGGCAAGTCCTACAATTTTCTACTGTGTTGATGATGTCTTGGGACATGCCATGCCAGTATATTGAGTCTCAGGCCCTTCTCAAGCAGCTGTTTGTTCCTTGGTGTCCTTCGTGGATTAACTAGAGTATCTTTGCTTTCCACCTTAGGGGAATGAAGACTCTGCTACCTTTGAAGATTAGGTTTTTTAGTTCTTGGTCCTCTTTTGTAAGAGCTTGAAGTTCCTCATAGCTTGACTTATTTGTCGGGGTGGTCATCAGTACTTCAAAGTTCTCTTCCAAGTAGGTGTCTTCATATGAGCAGTCTCTACTTAGTAGATCAGCTGTTAGCAGTTCTTTTCCTTTCTTGTATTTGATCCTGAGATCATATTGTTGTATCTGTAGAAAAATTCTCTGGATCAGGATATCGTCCATTGAATTTTCTGTACCCTCAAGGTCTTGGAGTAAGTCTGCCATGATTTTCTGGAATATTTCTGGAGCAGTTTTAATTCCAAAGGGAACTCTCAAGAACATATATCTTCCCCACGGAGTGCTGAAGGTAAAGTAGCGTTGTGAGTTGGGGGCTACTTTGATCTGCCAGTATCCTTTCTTCAGATCCAACTTTGTGAAGTATTTTGAACCATGCAGGTTTACTGCAATCTGATCAAAAGTCCGTAATGGGAAATGGCTTCTTAGAATTACTTTATTGATATCCGATGGGTCAATGCATATACGTATTTTTCCTTTCTGTTTTGCTATAACCATCTGACTGGAGATGGGGGTAGGGTAATTTACTTTCTTTATAATCCCATTGTCTTCCATTTCCTCAAGTTCTTTCTTTACTCTTTCTTTAATAGATAGAGGAATAGGTCTGGGTGGTCTTACTTGCATGTTCATGTCGGAAGTCTGAAACTTTGCCTCGTATTCGTATCCTTTCAAACATCCTATACCTTCGAATAATTCTTGGTATTCCTGTGTAATTGTTTGACAGGTGTTTACTCGCTTGACAAGACCTAAATTGGAACAGGTTTGTCTGCCTAGGATGGGACAAGTGTTATCTCTGGATATGATGAAACGTATGTAGGCAGTCATGTTTTTCACCATGCACATTGCTAGACTTTGTCCTTCGACAGGAATTCGATGTCCTGAAAAGGAAATTAAACTTTTTACTGGAGACCTTTGGATTTCCAGATTTAATCTCCCTGCCAGGCTAAGTGGCAACACGTTACACTGTGCACCTGTGTCTAGTTTCATGTTTACCTTTTTGCCTTTAATTTTTACTTCTTCATACCAATCTTCGGTCAGGTTGGTGTTTTCAACTGACTGGATTACAAATTCTTGATTCATTTCAGGTTCTGGTGACCCAACAATTTGTCTGACTTTGTATGAATTTGTGTTCTGGGATCTGCAAAGATTAGCAAAATGGTTGAGTTTTTTGCATTTGTTGCATCTCTTTTGATATGCCGGACATTGGTTGATTTTGTGGGATCTACCACAATTTCTGCAGTTTTCTATTATTTTGTGACTTTGGTTAATGATGTTTTCTTTCCTCGGCTCTTTTCTATCTTCCCACTTCTTACTGTTCATCTTTGTCACAGCAACTTGTTTGTCTGAGTCGGATAGTACATGTTTCATTTGGTTTGTGGCATTTTCACATGCTATGCAAATTTTGTGTGGCTTTTTCCAGATTAAGGTCAGCCTCACTAAGAAGTCTTTCTCTTATTTCATTGTTAATAATTCCTACAACTATTCGATCTTTAAGTAGTTCATCAGACATGACAGCATATTTGCAGTTTGCTATCTGTAATTTGATCCTAGTCAGAAAATCATTAAATGATTCTTCTTTCTGTTTCATCTGATTGAATTTGAATCTTTCAATTGTAGTGTTCAGCTTTGGAGAAAAATGGTTGTTGAACTTGTCTTTTAAAATGCTCAGATTATTTTTATCTGCATCATTTAAGTAGAAAGATTTAAAAATATTTTGAGCCTCTCGTCCCATTGCAGCCATAAAGATAGCAACCTGTACTTAGTTACTACTTAATTGGGTAGCAATTTCATACCATTCAAAGCTTTCAAGCCAAGATTCCCAGCCCTCTTTGTTTAGTTCGTTTAGGTCTATTTGTTTTGGAGGTCGAATAGCATTTTCCGCCATGTTGTTGTTATTGTATTTTTTTTTTCTAAAAATACACTTATTTCTTCTTGCTTGTAAATTAAATTATTTTTGTATATATTATTATGCAATTTGAATTTTATTTGAACATGCAATTAGAGATGTTCTGAAATACTTTAAGAAATTGGAAATTAATAAATTGTTCTTACCACGTGGTGTTGTTTACAAGCGCCGCTGCCGCTGCCACCATGTAACGTCCTCGTATTTGTTTGTTGACGTTAATAAGCAAGAAGTACTTGGAAGTTTAAAAAGAAAGACTTTATTTCTTTTAGGCTAACATCAGATATAGCATATTAATTATCAGACATATGTTTACAAGTGGTATATATTACAATACAGATTATCATCAGTGATAAATATGTGCTCACTGATAATTTACTATATAGGCATGCCAGCTGCCGTTACACTGAGTAGTGCTCCCAGTCTTGATGACAAAGGCACACACATTCTACTTCACCCAGTGTGGAGATAAGAAAGAATATTTTTTAAAAAATATTCTGTGTTGTTGGTTACTCTGTGACTTGAAAACATTTTGAATTCAAAACCAAGACTTAATTTTGATTGTTTATAAACAAAAACAATTCATTTTAATTTAGGATGCTAAAAAGTATTTCTTTTTAAACATCTATTACCTGTTCAAAAAAAGGTAATACTCAAAGCAGGCACACAAAGAGTTACACAAGAGGTTACCAAAAAAAGTTGTTTTCCCTCAGAGTCAAATTAGAAAGGTAAATAAAATTCTACAAATGGCATAAGGACATCCTAGTGACAATTTAAATGCTGTGAATCACCCAAAATCCCACCTAACCCCAAAGTCTCACCCTTCCCTCTCAAAGCTGCAAAGCTCTGGTGATTGAGAGGTATAAATAAGGTAGGTGAGTTGGGAGAAGTAAGTTTTTTTTTTCAATCCACCAGGTAGCCTTTGAGTATCTTTTAACTATCTTTTTGTGTGTTTTTATGTGTTTAAAAAAATTGTTTTTAGGTGTACATTCAAATTTATATATTAGTCATTAAATAAATAGATTGAAAAACTGGAAAAGAACGATTAATTCTTTTAACTCAGTTTATAACCAACAAAGCCTTAGATCTCTCTACATATGCCATAGAATGATAAATTTAGGAACTACACTTCCGTGACCTTTGGCGCATCCTTTTTTTTTACCTGTAGAGATTTGATTGAAATAGATTAAAAATGAAATAACTTAGTTATATAGAATATCTTAACATGTATTTAACATAAGGTAATAAGACCAAATATATTCTTCTTCTTTCTTATCTCCACTCAATCACACTAAGGTATCAAGCTTGTAAAGCTTGAGATTTTTGATGGTGTCTCCCGGTGAAGAGTAGAGCTCATCAATGGATGAGTCAATACAGTCAATAATATGTCTTGGGGTTGCAGGCTGAGAATTGCACTTAGTACATAGTGAGAAAACCCTGCAACCTTTCTGGAAAGTCATTGTCCGTAGATGACCAGACTTAAGTCTGGAAATCAAAGACTGTTGTTCTCTTGGGAGGACAGAACCGGTGCTTGTCCCTCCTGCTCTGTACCAGTCATGTGCAGCATCAGATTTCCATTCCTGCAGGCATTGGGTTTTGATCGTACGGAGGAGGTCTCTTTCGTCTAGTTGGGTGGTAGATTCTCTTGCTTCAGGTAGGCCAAGAGCATTTGCCAGAGAGTCTGCCAGCTCATTACCAGGAATTCCAACGTGAGCTGGAAGCCATTGTACTGTGACTGAGCTGTTGGCTGGGAGTCGGTTTAGAGACTTAGCAATGCTCTTGAGGAGAGGTTCTTGACTGGAGAAGCAGCTTTGAAGGGTATAAATGGCTGCTCTTGAGTCGGAGTAGATTGTTATTTTGCTTGGCGAGTTGATGTTGATGTCTTTTAGAGCTGTATCTATAGAAGAGAGTTCTGATTTATAAACTGAAAGATGTCTAGGGTGGGAAAGGGAGATTTTTTCCAGGATCTTATCTTTGTAGATAGCAATTCCACTGCCAGACAGTCCAGTTTCAAGTTGGCTACCGTCAGTGTAAATTGTGATGTCGAAGAGGGAGCTATTTTCCTAAATGATTTGGAGGCCAAGAGCTTTAAGTAATTCTAGTTGAGTTTCATGTTGGTGGGGATTGTCTGGTAGATGAGGGAAACAGATGAGTTTGTTGCGAGTTTTGTGTGGGGGATAGGAAGTTCTGTGTTTGGGATGTCTAAAAGATTAGAGTTGTGAGCCAGGTTGAGAGGAGTGGGGCGTTTTAATCTTTGGTTTGGGACCCAATTTCTAATAAATTTTCCTGTAAGATGTTCTTTTGGAGAGTTGATCTTTTTTGTTATAAATTTTGAAAAGCAGATTTTTCTCCTTAGGTGCAGGGGAAGAAGGTTGGTTTCGAGTTCAGCAATTCGATTTTGGCAGGATCCTCGAAGTCCGCTGATGATTTTAGCTGCGCTTGCTTGGATTCTGTCTATTTTGGATAGGTTAGTTTTACTTGCATTGATCCAGGCTGGTATAGCATGTTCCAAAATAGGTCTTTCGAGTGCAATGTACGTTGTGCGTAAGATATTAGCATTTGCACCCCAGTTTAAGCCTGATATTTTTTTCAGGATTTTGAGCCTATTTTTGGCTTTGCTTATCATGGTGTCAATATGTTTTTTAAAAGTGAGCGCAGGGTCGAGTGTGACACCAAGATATCTTGGGGAATCTGAAATTGGAGTTTTGAATTATTTAAAGAAATATTTGGGGTCCAGTGGCGAAGGTGGTTGTTGATGGTGAAGAGGCCGATTTAAGATTTGCTGATGTTGATGGATAATTTTAGTTTCTGAGTTACCTTTTGCCGATTTTTCATGGCTTTATTCAGAGATTGTTCTGCATCGGAGAGGTTGTTGTTTTTGGAGACCCAGATGATTATGTCATCTGCGTAAAGGGCAATTTTAGCTGGTGGTTTGATGAAAGCGTGTACATCATTTAGGTAAATATTGAAGAGAATAGGGCTTAGGATTGATCCTTGGGGTAGACCTTGGTAAATACGAGTGGTTTTTGATTTGATGTTGTTGAAGTTAACCTGTATGGTGCGTTTGGATAGAAAATTGCTGATCCAACTCAGCATACTTCCCTCTATTCCAAGTTCGTCGAGTTTGAGAATTAGATTTTCCTTCCAGACTCTGTCGAAGGCTTGGGAAAGGTCGATGAAGGCTGCTATAGTAGTTTTTTTAGGTTTATGATGGAAGCTGTCCTGGATTTGTTGAACGAAGTAAAAGATTGAATCTTCTGTGCTTTGATATTTTTAAAAAGCTTTTGATGAGGGTCTAGTAGGTTGTTGAGGTTAAGATAAAAAGTTAACCTATTGAGAATAATGTTTTCCATGATTTTGCAGGGAATAGAGGTCAGAGAGATAGGTCTGTAGTTGGTTGGGTGGTTCTCAAGCTTGCCTGGTTTGTGGATGGGGATAATTGTGGCATGTTTCCACTATTTAGGGAGGGTAGACGAGCTCCAACTGTAATTGAAAATGCTTAAGAGTTCTAGTTTGGCATGGGAACTGAGATTTTTCAACATGGGTCTAGTGATGTTGTCTGGACCAGGGGCTTTTGTAGGGTCAAGATGACTTAAAGCTTCGTCCAGTTCATGCTCTTGAAAAGGTTTACTGAAAATGTTGTGGCTGGGTTTGGATTTTGCAAGGTTTCTGGTGAGCCTAGATTTTCTACCTGATACGTTTCTATTAAATGTTGAATATTAATGGTGAAAATTATTTTATAAGAAATTGCACTTTATATATATTTAAAGATAAATGAAAGATACACCATTTTTGTGCAACTGTAATTATTTTATTCTTTTTCACAATTCTTGCACGTGTGCTCATTATATCACAAACATTTTGTTGTCTACAAGATGATGATAAAAACAAGATGATCAAAACAGAGTAAAGTAATAATATATCACTGATATATTATCTTTAAACAAAACAGATCATTCCTCCTTCCTTATATTGTACATAGTTGGAGAAAACCGGCAAGGAGGGCATCGAGGTCGGGTAGATCTAGGCGGAGGTGACGTGGAAATTTGAGGGTCTTGTTCCAGTCGGTGAGGTCCTGCTCCAGCGTTGACCAAGGTCCAATCAGAATCTTCAGCATATTTGGTATCTGAACCTGTCCTCATCTGATTGACATGCACTTTAAATGTGCCTTTTAGGTTCTTTACTAGATAAACATTGTAACCTAGTCGTCGTATCACCTGGGCCTTGAACCATTTGCGCCTATTTTGTATTACTCTTGTAAACAGCACTTTATCTCCCACTTGAAAATGTCACCTTCCACACTCATTTCTCCCAAAAGTCCTCTTGATAAATTCAGAGTTCAAGCAATTTACAAATGTTCTAGGCACATAACTTAGGAGACGTTCTACAGGAGGCTTGTTGGGCCATATTTTCACAAAACAGACCCAACAATGATGTAAACATTTTACATCATATATGTACAGTTTCTCGCCGAAGTGCTTGTTGTCCAGATGGAAAATTTCCCACCGAGAAAAGGCCGAGAAGATGGCCGACGATGCTCCAAAGACCAAAGCCGGGGAAGACGCCCAGTTGGAGATGACACTGACCCTTTCCAAACTGACCAACCCTCCACAGAAGGACAACGACGAGGAGAACTAAGAAATGGAGAACGTGAATTAGACCTGGGCTTATACCCCGAAGCCCGCTGCAAAAAGGCCCAGATGGAGATATGTACAGAATGTACATATCAAATTGTAAATATGTGACATATGTGTATAACCAACCCCCTTTTATATGCAAGATGAAAGGTCCAAAGGTCTATTACCATTTCGAAAATTCTAAATTTATTTTATTCCAAAGAATAAAAATTAATTATATACATATTTAGATAAATTAGGTATATATTTTTTTGATAACAATATAAGAACATTTTTAAGGCATACTAAATTAAAATCTCAAGAAATCGATCTGTTACATTTTATCAATTTTTATTATTAATTTAAAATTTCTTTTACTAAAAAGAATAATATTTTTATTTTTATTTTCGAATATATTCTGTGAAATTAATTTTTTTTTACTCTGTAAAAAGAAGATGATAAATTTTTGGAGGGACGCCACTTTTCAAATTTTATGGTCAGTTGGAAAGAAACAATCGAGCTGACGAGGTGGGCCGGGGACGGTGCGTAGAGAAACACAATGGTAAGTTTAAAAATGATTTCAAATTTTATTGTGTGAGCCAAAGGGCTCTTTATAGGTTAGAAGGCATATATATAGTTTTTAATAGGTGATATTTATTTTTTTTTTGTTTTGGCGGTAAATTCTACTATATAATATATATAGTAAATAGAAGATTTCTTTTCATAATACAATAGAATTAGAAGTGAAGAAACGTTCATTAATGGAATACCTTTTGTCTTGCATATAATTTTTATTTTTTGCACCAAATTATAGAGTGTTAGATATAATAAAATTAGATATTATTATTTTTTTGTAATTTCTTTTGTGTGTTATATCAGACCAAACATTAATTCCCATAAAGTGTACAAATATGGAGTGGAACGCTTCACGATTTTGCGTGTCATCCTTGCGCAGGGGCCATGCTAATCTTCTCTGTATCGTTCCAATTTTAGTATATGTACCGCCGAACAAGCGTGTACATTATACCAATATTGCTGTATTGAGAAGTTTTCTTTGTTAATTCACTTTAAAGTTTACACGTATTAACATGTTATAATAACGAGGTTGAAACTTGTGTAAATCAGTGTTTGTGCAATTACCGTGGCGAGTTTTAAAATTTCTTTTATTGAGTTTAGTATATCACTTAATGGTCAATACAAAGATATATCCATATGTACAAACAATGATTTAACATTTGGATGCCCAACGTGGGCCCGAAATTACCGAAAAAAAAAAATCCCTTTGTGAAAAGTAGGCCCGCCCCTGAGATAAGAAATCATGTCTCTACCTATTGTTGAAAAATACGTTAGGCTTAGTGCGTGTGTTATCTTAACCTTTTCAACTTCACGTGTTATATCAAAGATGTTTAATATCTAGCGTATTTGTGCATTTTCTTTGTGTATTTTTTCTGTGTATTTTAGTGTATTACAAACTCATGTCTCTACCTACTTTTGAAAAATACGT
This sequence comes from Cordylochernes scorpioides, assembly GCA_030710605.1. Lineage (NCBI taxonomy): Eukaryota > Metazoa > Arthropoda > Arachnida > Pseudoscorpiones > Chernetidae > Cordylochernes > Cordylochernes scorpioides. The sequence continues at coordinate 158,245,425 of CP092886.1, read as the reverse complement.
TAGGCTTAGTGCGTGTGTTATCTTAACCTTTTCAACTTCACGTGTTATTTCAAAGATGTTTAATATCTAGCGTATTTGTGCATTTTCTTTATGTATTTTTCTGTGTATTTTAGTGTATTACAAACTCATTTCTCTACTTATTTTTGAAAAATACGTTAGGCTTAGTGCGTGTGTTATCTTAACCTTTTCAACTTCACGTGTTATATCAAAGATGTTTAATATCTAGCGTATTTGTGCATTTTCTTTGTGTATTTTTTTTTCTGTGTATTTTAGTGTATTACTTTTGTTGTAAGCAGATAAAAGATGAGGAAATGTATTTAAAGTAAGTATTTATTAGGTAAAAGATAAGACGTTATACAAAACAAAACAACTACATGGGGAAGCTTAGGGTGGCTGTTTTTGTCTGTGGCTCCTACAGGCGGTGGCGCCAGGAACTAAAATGACGTCACGTGTCGTCTTGCTTTCACTCTTCAACACTTCCACTTGAAAGCAAGGCAGACATTCCAATGTCTTCAAAAAGTATTTTAAAGCGTGTTGCTGGTAGAGCCTTTGTGAGAAGATCAGCCAATTGTTCTTCTGTTGGACAGTTGAATATCTTGATGATTTTCATTTTGTGCTGTTCACGTATAAAGTGAAACTTGACATCAACATGTTTAGTGCGCTTGTGAAATTCTGGGTTCAAGATCAGTCTAATAGCACTCTGGTTGTCATTCATCAAAGGAACAGGATTATCATTGGGTGTCAGTTCCTTGATCAGTAGTTTAAGCCAATACAGCTTCCCTTGAAGCCATGCTTGCTGCAATGTATTCGGCTTCTGTGGTAGATAAAGCCACAACTGATTGTCTTTGGCTAGTCCAAGTGACTGGTCCTCCTGCAAGTAGGAAGATGTATCCTGAAGTGCTCCGTCGTGTATCAATGTCACCAGCAAAGTCAGAATCAGAGTATCCAATTAATTTAATCACATCTTTTCTTTTGTATAGGATGCCTGAGTCCAAAGTTCCTTTCAAATATTTGAAGATTCTCTTCAGAGCATTCCAATGTGGGAGAACAGGAGCTGCCATGAATCTACTTAGATTGTTAACGGCGAAAGCTATGTCAGGTCTTGTACAGACGGCAAGAAACATCAAACATCCAATAGCTTCAGCATATGGAACGTTATGCATGTCATGAGTATCATTGATGTTCTCTCTTGTCAATTTCATGTTGGGGTCAACAGGAGTCCCTGAAGAATTGCATGAAGTCATGTTGAATTTATCAAGTATTCTTTTTATATAACTGGTTTGACTTAGAAATATGAGGCCTTTTCTTTGTCTTTATCTATCTCTAAGCCTACAAACTGGTTTTGCGTGGAGATGGTGACTTCAAAATGTGAGGACAGATATTGGGCTAATTCCTTCAACAGGTTGTTAGAAGTACTCATCATTATACCATCATCTACATAAAGAGCTAAGAATATTTTCGCATCAGTCTTAGTTTGGTAGAACACACATGGATCAGCTTGTGATTGGGTTAACTGAAATTGTTTTAAGAAATATGTGAATTTCTCATTCCAGATTCTGGGTGATTGTTTTAGTCTATATAAACTTTTCTTTAGTTTACAAACCAAGTTTTTATTTTCAACTTCTATTCCTTCTGGAATTTGCATATAGATATCTTCGTCAAGATCACCATTAAGAAAAGCAGTCTTTATGTCGAATTGCATAATTTCCATGTCCATGGCAGTAGCTAAGGCTAACAAGACTCTGACTGAGTCATATCTTACAACTGGGGCAAAAGTCTCTTTATAGTCTATACCTCTTCTTTGGCTGAAGCCTTTGGCCACCAGTCTTGCTCGATAACGATCAATTTCACCATTGCCTTTTCTTTTTATGCGGAAAATCCATTTACATCCTATAGCTTTTGCATTATCAGGAAGGTCCATCAATTCCCATGTTTTATTTTTAATAAGAGCCTGTTTCTCTTCATTCATAGCAATTTCCCAATTTATTTTATCTTTACTAGACATTGCTTCCTCATAAGTAACTGGCTCTAGGCTTTCAGCTATCCATGCACTAGCAACATCACACTGTGATGTCTTTCTAGGTCTAAGATTGTATGAGTGAGTTGGCCCACACGTTTCCTCCTGAGTAGAATCCTCATCTTGATGTTGCGAGGATCCCTCACTCTCAATTGATATAGGTGCAATTTTCATCTGAGTGTCGCATGTGTCAACAGGATTGGGTTCTCTTACAGTTACATTTCTACAAACTACAATCTGTCCGGATTTAGGATCATAAAGTCTATAATTCTTAGAAGTATGCTCATATCCAACGAATATCATTTTCTTAGTTTTACTATCCCATTTTGACCTAAAATGTTTAGGTATATTAGCATAGGCTTCAGAACCAAAGATTTTGAAATGTTTGAAAGTTGACTTTCTGCCACTCCAAAGTTCAAGAGGAGTTTTCTCGTTATTTGAAAGTGTTCTATTAAGAACATAGACAGCTGTGTTAACAGCTTCTGCCCACAGATTCTTTTCTAACCCTGAGTCATGTAGCATTGATCGACTAAGTCCTAAAATAGTCCTTAAATCTCTTTCAACAAAGCCATTCTGTTGGGGCGTATAAGGAGCAGATCTTTCATGAATTATGCCATTCTTTCTTAAATAATCTAAAAACGATTGATTGACATATTCAGTTCCATTATCAGTTCTGAAAATTTTAACTGATCTGCCAAACTGATTTTTAATTAGGGCATCAAATTCTTTGAATTTAGTGAACACATCACTTTTATGCCTTATAAAGTAAACAACTCTGTATGCACTTTGATCATCTTTAAAAAGAAGAAAGTAATTTGAACCTCCTAATGACTGAGATTCCATTGGGCCACAAAGGTCAGAATGAATTAATTCACCTACCTCATACTGTTGTTTATTCTCGATGGAGCGGAATGATTGGCATTGTTGTTTTCCGTACTTACAGGCCTCGCAAAAGAAATCCTTTTCCTTCTCTCAGCTTAAGATCACTAAACTGTCCATTTTTGGCCATCATCCTGATTGTGTCCACATTGATGTGTCCTAATCGACGATGCCACCATGTGAGAGAGTACGCATTTGCAGTATTGGCTTCAGCTTCATGTGTTACCTTGAAGAGCATTGTGTACAAGTTATTTGATCCTTTAGTTCCACAGGCAACTTTCTTGTCATTCATGAAGATATTACAGGTTTCCTTTTCTGTTATTATTTTATTTCCCAAATTTGTTGCTGCTTCGGCAGAGAAGAGATTTTTATGAATTTCTGGCACATATAACACATTCTTTAATATTCCTTTTGTCCATTCACCGTCAACATAACATGAGATCAAAATGGTTCCCTTTCCAGAAGCATTGATGACATGGTTATCTCCTAGCTTGACTTGGTATTCTTCATCAAGTTCATTGAATTCTGAAAACCAGTCTATTCGATTTGTCATGTGCTCGGATGCACCACTGTCGAGGTACCACACATCTTTGAAGACAAAACCTCATTTTCACAAATGAATGCACTCCTTCCACTGTCTTCATGTTTTCTTGATCTATTCATGTCTCTGTTTTCTGGTTGAAGAGAGTTCTTATTTTTCTGCTTTTGGTCTCTCAGTCTATTTCTACATTCTGCCCAAAAATGACCAGGTCTTTTGCAATAGTTGCATGTTTTGTTTTTCTTCCAATTGTAGTTAGCTGTTGCCTTAAAAGCTGTTGCATCATCTTGTTGATCTTTCTGATCCAACCTTATTTCTTCTTGAATAAGTCTTGCAATCAAATTTTCTTTTGTTTGCTCTGTTTGTGTGACAGAATCCCAAGCAGTTAAAAAATGAGCATATTTAGATAGCAAAGATCCAAGTACTTTTGCCATGAAAGCAGCTTCACTCACTTTTTCTCCTAATTCACAGAGCTGTTTAATCAACCCTTCAATTTTGGATATGTGATTTGACATAGCATCCTTTTCATTCATTTTATAGCTATAAAATTGTTGTTGAATAGCCAGCAAACTTGTAGTAGATATCTGCTCATAAATGGACTTGAGCCTTGTCCACTGTTTCTGAGCAGTATCACATGTAATAAGATGTTCCAATTGCTTGTAAACAATGGCCGTCGAGATTATGACCATTGCTTTATCATTCCTTTTATTCCAAGCTACCTTTTGGGATTCTTCTTCAGGCTTAACATCTATGCCTTCCACTAAATCCAATACTCCTTGTTGACGTAAAATTATTTCTATTTGGTATTTCCAAATTTGATAATTTGTCCCATCAAACTTATTTACCATATATTTAAACCTATCCGACATTTTGAAACGATATTACCCTATTACAGAAAATTTTCAAAACGTGGGGTAATTTCTTAAGCCTAGTTGCGAGCTTATGGCGTCGTCAATAGGAAGAAATATTTGAATATTCACTTACTTGCTTTATTTAATTATTTTCTTCTTTTATTCCGCGCAGTGGAAGCGTGCTGGGCCCATAACCTTTTGTGGTAAGCAGATAAAAGAGGAGAAAATGTATTTAAAGTAAGTATTTATTAGGTAAAAGATAAGAATTACAAACTCATGTCTCTACCTACTTTTGAAAAATACGTTAGGCTTAGTGCGTGTGTTATCTTAACCTTTTCAACTTCACGTGTTATTTCAAAGATGTTTAATATCTAGCGTATTTGTGCATTTTCTTTATGTATTTTTTTTCTGAGTATTTTAGTGTATTACAAACTCATGTCTCTACCTATTTTTGAAAAATACGTTAGGCTTAGTGCGTGTGTTATCTTAACCTTTTCAACTTCACGTGTTATTTCAAAGATTTTTAATATCTAGCGTATTTGTGCATTTTCTTTGTGTATATTTTTTTCAGTGTATTTTAGTGCATTACAAACTCATGTCTCTACCTATTTTTCAAAAATACGTTAGGCTTAGTGCGTGTGTTATCTTAACTGTTGTATCTTTTATACGGGTTCATTTACCTTTAGCCTTATATATATTTAATATAGTTACAGCCTTTATGTATATAGACAATTAATATACCGCCGTGCTAGAACAATTATATATTTATTATGCGGCGTTGTTTACATACTGTGTTGCCAGATCTTTTGTAGCACAGATTATAACTATATACAACATGTTCCCCTTTTAATTAAAGTCCGGGGTCGAATCTTTTCGGAGGCTTTACCACACGTCCACTTCTAGTGGTGTAGGCAGTGCCTCCTTCATTGTAGTTTCCTATGGGAGTTGAAGTGGATGGGGCCAACTCTTCAGGACTGAGGTTCAGGCGGGGAAATTCTCCTGGTTCCCTTTGACCACTGGACTCCGATGATGTCGAGGGGGCTGGATCCAATTGGGGCGATGACTGGCTGCTCCTTCTCTGTCCAACAGGATAACTTCTGGGCCGTAGGTGAACTCTGTTCCGTTTTAACATTCGGCCCTCGTTGTTCTGAATGATGTATGATCGAGGCTGGTTGGCTTCTCCAATGATGGTAGCTGGTCTCCAGGCATTGCTAGTTTTGGCATTTACCTGTTCACCAGAACTCATTTTAGGAAGTATTTTGGCATTTCGGTCGTAATATTCTTTCATCTTATATTGATTTTCCCTCTTCTGCTGTAGAATGTTTTCCGTGCTAATGAAAGCAGGTTTTAGCTTTGTGGTTTTCATTGGGATCAAGGTTCTCAAGTTTCTTCCCATTAGCATCTGAGCTGGGGACGGTAGATTATTTGACGGAGTTGTTCTCAGGGCTATTAAACACATATAAGGATCAGTGTTGTCTTGACGGCATTTCTTAAGTTGCTTCTTTACTGTTTGCACCATCCTCTCCACTAATCCGTTTGATTTTGGGTATCCTGGGCTAGAGGTTTTATGTTCTATGTCCCATTCATTTGTAAAATTAGTAAAGTCTTGTGATGTAAATGGTGGTCCATTATCAGTGATGATGATCTCTGGAATCCCATGTCTTGCGAAGGTAGATTTCAAAACTGGTAGAATCTCTTTTGCTGAAGTTGATGCTACCTTGATGACTTCAGGAAAGCTGCTGTAGTAGTCTACTATTATTATGAATACAGATTGGTCTAGATAGAAGAAATCAATAGCTACTTTTTGCCAAGGGTAGTCTGCTATTTCGTGAGGTATAAGTGGTTCTTTCCTTTGCGAAGGTTGTGATTCTTGACAAATTCTACACTTATAAACCATCTCTTCTATTTCTCTATCCAGTCCAGGCCAATAAATAGCTTCATGTGCTCTGTTTTTACAAGCAGAGATCCCTTGATGAGACATGTGTAGTGTTTGCAAGATGCTTTCCCTTTGGACTTTAGGGATGACAAGTCTTTGTCCTCTACAAATCAGGTCTTTCCATATATATAGTTCTTCTTTACAATGCCAGTAGGGCTTAACAGCATAGTCCACACTTTTCTTATGAATAGGCCACCCATTCAGTATATGATCCCTTAATTTTATCATTTCTTCATCTGACTCCATATCTCTGAGAATTTCCTGGTATCTTTTAGTGGTCACCTTCAGATTTAGAGTCATAATGGTGTTCTGGAGATCCAGATCTGAGGTGTCGATGGTTTCCTCTGAAATTGAATCTCTAGATAGAGTGTCTGCGGTGTGAATCACTTTTCCTGGTACATATTCTAAATTAAAATCATATCGCATCAATTTCAAGACCAGTCTTTCAAGTCTTGGAGATAATTCCTCTAGTGGCTTTTTTAGTATAGCCAACAAGGGTTTATGATCCGTCTGGGCTGTGAACTTTCTTCCATACAAATGATAGTTAAATCTTTGGCATCCATACCAGAGAGCTAAGAGCTCCTTTTCAATCTGGGCATATTTTTTCTGAGTGTTATTCAAGGATGCGGATGCAAAAGCGATGGGTCTTCCCTCTTGCATCAAGACAGCCCCAAGCCCATGTTGACTAGCGTCCACTGAAAGTGTTACCTTCCGATGGGGGTCAAAGAGGCCAAGAACTGGAGGATTTGATACCAAATTTTTCAGCTCAATGAATTCTTTTTCTATAGCCTCATTCCATGTCCACAGGGTATTCTTTTTTAGGAGTTGTCTTAACAAGACAGTTTTATCTGCCAGATTATGCATGAATTTAGCTAGATAGTTCACAGTTCCCAAAAATCTTTGAAGAGATGTCTTGTCCATTGGTCTTTTTATTTTTTGTATTGCTTCTAATTTAGATGGATCTGCAGAGATGCCATTCTTGGATATCTCATGTCCAATGAACTTAACTTTTTCTTGGGCCAGTTGCATTTTATTGAATTCAAACTTTAAATTATTTTTTCTAGCAATTTCCAAAACCGTAATCAGTCTACTATTGTGCTCCGTGAGGGAGTTTCCGTATATTATTATATCATCCATGTATACTTTTACTCCTTCAATTCCTGTAAACATACTTTGCATTTTTTTATAGAAAACTTCTGGAGCGCTGCAAATACCAAAAGGTAACCGATGGAATCTGTAATACCCATAAGGTGTAGCCATTGTTAAAAGGCTAGATGACTTTTCGTCTAACTTGATTTGCCAAAAGGCTGACTTAGCATCAAGTACTGTATAGATGGGTGATTTTGTGATATCAGCAATGATGCCTTCAGGGGCAGGAAGTTGACGATATTCCATTTTAATCCATGGATTTAGCTCTCTAGGGTCCATACAGATACGAACCTTTCCATTTGGTTTCTTAATGATTACCATCGGGTGTGCCCACTCTGCTGGTTGGTCTACCTTTGAGATGATCTTTTGTTCCTCCATCGATTTTAGCTCCATCTCAACTGGTTTTTTCAGTGCAAACGGAATTCGGCGAGCTAACTGAATTCTTGGATGTGCATTTTCTCTCAGGATCACAGAATGCTCTCCAGGGAGTGTTCCGATCTCATCAAAGACATCTCTGTAGGACTCTATTATCTTTGTAGGTGAAGCATCCATCTTTGTCCTAGTATGGTCCTGTTCCAACGACTCTACTTTTAATATCAGCTCTAATTTTTTACACGCTGCCAATCCCAAAATTGGTGGAGCTGGCAAATCCACGACTAGAAATTCAAGGATTTCAGATTTTTTCCCAGAGGTACATGAAGCCTTGCATTTGCCCCTTATTGGTACTTTTTCTCCTGTATATGAATAAACCGCAATCCCAGTTGGATATATGCAGGGTTTATTTTGCCAATTTTTAATGGTATCCAATGGCAGGATGTTCACCTGTGCTCCTGTGTCTAATTTAAAATTAACTGAATTATTCTCCACCAAGATTATTTTAGTCCACTCTAGACCAGTAATGCTATCTAGGGATAGGTATTGAAGACACATTTCTTCTTCCTCTTCCGCTCTTTCCTCCAACATATGCACTCTGTTCCTACACATTTTAGCAAAATGGTTTGGTTTTTTACATGAATTGCATATTTTACCATATGCAAAACATTTACCATATGGATGTCTGGAACCACAATTTTGGCAAACCTTTGCATTAGGATGTTCCTCAGATACATTAGGTTTTCTACCAACTGGATATTTGAAATTCTTTTTATATTGCTTTTTATATTTTATAGAATGTAAATCAACATCTTCTCTAGTTATATTTTTTACTTGTTGTCTAGAAGTTTCAGTAGCTCTTCCCAAGTCTATGGCTTTAGCTAAAGAAAGATCAGGATCTTGTAGCATCCTTTCTTTTAAAGCTTTGTCTTTAATTCCAATTATAATTCTATCTCTGACCAAGGAATCTGCAAGCTCTCCAAATTCGCAGTCCATGCTTTTATTTTTCAATTCAGTTACATAGTCATCAAAATTCTGATTCTCCCCTTGTTCCGTTGTAAAAAACTGGTACCTCTTATAGGTTGTGTTTTTATATGGTTTAAAGTGTCCATCAAACAGTTCAAGTATATCCGGAACAGTCGGAGAGGCATCAGTTTCTTGTATTTTAAATGTAGAGTATATATCTAGGGCTAACTCACCAATATTATAGAGTAGAATAGCCCTTTGTCTTGGAATAGATTTTTTATCTATTTCTGTGGCTATGTAAAACATTTGGAATCTCTTTTTCCATTTACCCCATGCTTCTGATGGGTTTGTTCCAGGCACAAATGGCTGCAAACTATTCCCGGTACTCGAGGCCATTTTTCAACGTGTTAGGCTTAATTGATATTTGAAATTTTACTTATCTTTCAAAATCCCGGCGCTGCCACCATGTTGTATCTTTTATACGGGTTCATTTACCTTTAGCCTTATATATATTTAATATAGTTACAGCCTTTATGTATATAGACAATTAATATACCGCCGTGCTAGAACAATTATATATTTATTATGCGGCGTTGTTTACATACTGTGTTGCCAGATCTTTTGTAGCACAGATTATAACTATATACAACATTAACCTTTTCAACTTCACGTGTTATATCAAAGATGTTTAATATCTAGAGTATTTGTGCATTTTCTTTGTGTATTTTTTTTCTGTGTATTTTAGTGTATTACAAACTCATGTCTCTACTTATTTTTGAAAAATACGTTAGGCTTAGTGCGTGTGTTATCTTAACCTTTTCAACTTCACGTATTATATCAAAGAAGTTTAATATCTAGCGTATTTGTGCATTTTCTTTGTGTATTTTTTCTGTGTATTTTAGTGTATTACAAACTCATGTCACTACCTACTTTTGAAAAATACGTTAGGCTTAGTGCGTGTGTTATCTTAACCTTTTCAACTTCACGTATTATATCAAAGAAGTTTAATATCTAGCGTATTTGTGCATTTTCTTTGTGTATTTTTTTCTGTGTATTTTAGTGTATTACAAACTCATGTCACTACCTACTTTTGAAAAATACGTTAGGCTTAGTGCGTGTGTTATCTTAACCTTTTCAACTTCACGTGTTATATCAAAGATGTTTAATATCTAGCGTATTTGTGCATTTTCTTTGTGTATTTTTTTTTCTGTGTATTTTAGTGTATTACAAACTCGTGTCTCTACTTATTTTTGAAAAATACGTTAGGCTTAGTGCGTGTGTTATCTTAACCTTTTCAACTTCACGTATTATATCAAAGAAGTTTAATATCTAGCGTATTTGTGCATTTTCTTTGTGTATTTTTTTCTGTGTATTTTAGTGTATTACAAACTCATGTCACTACCTACTTTTGAAAAATACGTTAGGCTTAGTGCGTGTGTTATCTTAACCTTTTCAACTTCACGTGTTATTTCAAAGATGTTTAATATCTAGCGTATTTGTGCATTTTCTTTGTGTATTTTTTTTCTGTGTATTTTAGTGCATTACAAACTCATGTCTTTACCTATTTTTGAAAAATACGTTAGGCTTAGTGCGTGTGTTATCTTAAGCTTTTCAACTTCACGTGTTATTTCAAAGATGTTTAATATCTAGCGTATTTGTGCATTTTCTTTGTGTATTTTTTTCTGTGTATTTTAGTGCATTACAAACTCATGTCTCTACCTATTTTTGAAAAATACGTTAGGCTTAGTGCGTGTGTTATCTTAACCTTTTCAACTTCACGTGTTATATCAAAGAAGTTTAATATCTAGCGTATTTGTGCATTTTCTTTGTGTATTTTTTTCTGTGTATTTTAGTGTATTACAAACTCATGTCTCATCCTACTTTTAAAAATACGTTAGTCTTAGTGCGTGTGTTATCTTAACCTTTTCAACTTCACGTGTTATTTCAAAGATGTTTAATATCTAGCGTATTTGTGCATTTTCTTTGTGTATTTTTTTCTGTGTATTTTAGTGTATTACAAACTCATGTCTCTACCTATTTTTGAAAAATTTTAGGCTTAGTGCGTGTGTTATCATAACCTTTTCAACTTCACGTGATATTTCAAAGATATTTAATATCTAGCGTATTTGTGTATTCTCTTTATGTACTTTCCATTCAATTTCACATGTTGGAAAGGTTTTTTTGTGCTTTAGTGTATACGTTTTTTTAACCTCTTCAATTTCACGCATTTATAAATTTTTGTGCTTTAGCGTACACGTTAAATTTTTTAACCTTTTAATTTCACGAGTTATATTTGTGTATAGCGTATACGTTATTTAAACCTTTTTCAATATTTTTTTTACGAATTAATAGAAATAACTTATGTTGTGTGTGTGTGGTTGGTGTGTACCACATTTTAATTCTAAGTTTCAAATGTTGGAGAAATAATTTCTTCCTCTTATATGGATCTTGAAATATTGGGACGCGAAGTTAGGCCTAGAACTATGTTTTTCCCACACCTCGAGGCTTCCCACAAGATCCAAATATAGAGCCCCTAGGGACACATCTGTAAAGGGGGGGGGGAGGCACATCTGTAGGGGGGTGGAAATAGAGGTATTTGGGGAAACAGCACATGTGAAACACCTGTGAACACTCTAGGCGGGAACAAGCGACGACCAATAGGATTAGTTGACATCCAGCTTCCGAATCGAAAGGTGGGTTTTTACTTCCTCTGCCTCCTCGCCTCTGCGAGAGGACCTCACTCTTAAATATTTCATCCTCTTTTAAACTTTCCTGCTATTTTTCTTAAAGTGTATAGGCCATTTTATATTAGATTATACCAATGTATAATAATTTTATATATATTTATATATTTTTAATTATTTTTATTCTCATTAAAGTGATTTCGCTTGACAAGTTTAAAAGTATACTGAATTTTTTTTCCGATAATACAATTGTCTATTTTCCCTTATTCTTTTGTTATCGCGAAAAGGTTTAGTTTTTTTTTATTACGATGAGTGTATTTTATTTTATTTGTCCGAATGATATTGTTAGGTATATCTAAACATATATAACTTATAATCTTTTCTTGATAATCCAATTGTTTATTTTTATTTTCTTTATATGTTATCACTTGGATAATTAGTTTTACTAAAATGAGAGTATTTTGGAGCTTTTCTGCTCTCTCTCTTGAAGTGTATACGCACTATAATATTTTTCGAAACACTACTTATCTCAATGTATTTGCATAATCATGTCGTTATATGGATATAATGTTCAGACATAAATGTCCGCTAGGATTCATAATTGTATTTATTTAGTCTTACTTACCCATGGACCTTCTACCTTAGTTTATTTGAAATTATAATCAGCTTATTTCTTTTATGTAATGGTTTAGTAAAATATTTCCAGTCATGCCCATTAAGCATTACAGCAGTATTTAGACAAGCATATTTTTTATTTTTTCTTATTTTTTTTATTATATGGATATGATAATATTGTAATTTTTTTTTGCTTCCTTAAAGTGTTGAATTTCGTCACCTTCCCATCCCTTTATGGTACAATTTACAATATAGATATTCGCGTGAAGGTACAATCACGGTATAATTTCAAGAATGCGGCCGATGGGACGCGCCCGACGCTCGACTTTCAATTCATGTTACCTCTAATTTTATGATTCATAATTGTATTTATTTAGTCTTACTTACCCATGAACCTTCTACCTTAGTTTATTTGAAATTGTAATCCGTTTATTTCTTTTATGTAATGGTTTAGTAAAATATTTCCAGTCATGCCCATTAAGCAATACAGCAGTATTCAGACAAGCATATTTTTTATTTTTTATATTTTTTTATTATACGGATATGATAATATGGTAATTTTTTTCGCTTCCTTAAAGTGTTGAATTTCGTCACCTTCCAATCCCTTTATGGTACAATTTACAATATAGATATTCGCGTGACGGTACAATCACGGTAAAATTTCAAGATGGCGGCCGATGGGACGCGCTTGACGCTCGACTTTCAATTCATGTTACTTCCAATTTTATGTATAAGGTTAAGGTGTAGCTATTCTATTTAAGCGAAATTTCAATAGTATAATATACCAAAATATATTTTAAAACATTTGTTAATGTCATTATGAAAATATATTTTGCTGGATTCCAATATGGTTAGTTTATCGGTGCGCGAATCCTTGTTTAAAATAAACGTTTTATTGCCATTTTAGATTAAAGTTATATATAGTGATTAATTAATTTTCGCATCATTTTAAATATTTTAAGTTACTTTAGTTTATACAGGAAATACGTTTGTTCAAGTATACAGTTTTTCTTTTTAGATATAACGTATTCTTTTTTATTCGATAATTTTTTTTACTTGAGTCACCTTTGATTATATATATATATTTTGCATGCCGTGTATGTGTGTGTCACGCACATCACATATAGTTACTGCATATAATTTTATCTCTCCCATTTATAATTTATTATTTAGTTACTATCATAAAGACTGACCAATATATTCAATCTAACAACGATTTTACAGTATGATAATCAATGAACAGAATCTGGTGGGGAAGGTTTTCTTTTTTTTTGTTTTTTTTAAAATGAAATTAGTGGAATTTGTTTCTTTTCTTTAACTCCAGCCAAAGAGCGAAATCATTTTTTTTCAATATCCTGAATCCTTTGGAAGTTATTAGCACTATTTCGGAATTAAACGCAATATGCGAAATTAGCAATTTATCAGATATATAGTTATAGGTAACCTTAGATAAACAGCGATAGAGAACCTTGCACCTCGTGTATGTTTGCACTTGACTGGTTTTTGATAAGCCCTTCCAGAAAACCTCATCTATACATCCACCTTTCATATTATTTGGCAGCCGAAGCCTGTAACAAAAAGAAAAGCTTATAGTATCATAGCAGACTTAAAACTCGTTTCAACATCGGCTTTCGTAGTTTTATGAAACGTGGCATTAGACATGGTGACCTGTAGCAAAGACTACATTTCTGGGAGGTCGAGAGTAGATCTTGAAGATTAAGAAAAATATCTTGCGTAGTCCTAAACAATGGATGTCGGAGCATGCAAATTTGCCTGTAAAATTGTACATTATTAAGATTTGAAGATACTCACGAAGGTGGACGTGAGGTGAAGAATCACATACAACATAATATCCCGATGGACGCCATCGAGCGTAAGACCACGTGACGTGAACCAATTGAAGAGTGGGTCACTGTGGTGGGATGTGAAGAGAATATTTGAAAATATGCATCAGTTATAAAATACAGAGATGTATCCTATCTAATATCCATCTGCAAGGCTGATGCACCTAATTCGCTCAGATTTTCCAAGATTGATTAACCGACATGCCAAGTTAATCTACGCGAGATATAGTTGTGCCAACCTGCACCTATTCAGATGTGTCTAGGCTCGGTTCACCTATGTCATACCACGAGAAACCACTGCGACAGCCATGTCTTAACGAGATAAATGTTTAGTACCATAACGATATATATATTTTGAACATTCAATTCCGTGTTCTAGTGAGACTTCAATAGGAAAGCGTGCTGTGTCAAACCAGGTTAAGTCAAAATACACAAAATAACCGAAGGCGTGAGAGAAGTTAGCCTGCAATCGATAGTATTTTTTTTTGAACCACCGCGTAGTGAACAAATGTAATCCTTAGTAGAACGAATAGAACAGTCTAATACAATGATGTTTAATTTATTTTATTTTAGTTGAAAGAGTTCAGGCTGGACTAAAGAAAGGAACAATACGACAGACCTTGATATATGTAAAATAGAGTGCGTGCAAAACTAATATTTCCTATAGAAGCACTCTAGGTATTTTCAGAACAGGGAAATTCTCAGGAACAGGATAGACAAACACTTTTGAAGCACAAATCCTGGATTCACATATCCTATATTTTTAAAGTAATTAAGTTGTACCACCTTGCAGTAAACAAAACAACATTGGTTTAGAGATAAGATAACTGTCGAAATTCGTCAGCTTTATGACGTGAAAGGAAGCCGACAAGGTGTAGACTTTGTGATGTGGGCGATAGCCATAGTCACTAATATGAACATTAAGAGTGTATATATATAGAAAGCTGTATAAGAAACAGTCAGTTCGTAAAATTTTGATATATATTTGTCGCATACCTCGCGACATTTGCATGATATTGATTTGTTTCGTATATTTTTACATACTTTCTTTTAAAGGATGGTAGATTTGTATATCCGCGAGAAGCGCGATATCTATATATTGGTCAAAGGATGAATAAAGTTAGAGTTTTCTTTAGTGTGAAATCGTCTCGTGTTAATTCTTGTCGTAGAACACGACAATATGGCGCAGCCCCGGTCAGGATCGACCATGCAAAGTCTCCTCAGGGAAATGGTGAAGCAACAAAGCTTGATGATGAGCATTATTTGTGGAAAAGAGAAGGAAGAATATCTCAGCGAAGAGGATTACTATGAACGAAAAGAATATCTCAGATATTCAGTTGTTGAAGAGGTAGACGAAGAAGAAGAGAAAGAAGAGGCAAATTTTGAGTCTCTAAGAAGTCTTGAAAAATCTGAAATTAGGACGATGGTGAAGCAGCAACGTTTGATCATGGACTTACTTGCCGAAGTTGAGAAAAATCCGTTGTAGTTGAAGAAAGTGAAAAAGCTCAAATGGAGAAAAATTCTGTTGCTGAAGAAAGTGAAAAAGCTCAAATTGAGAAAAAGTCTGTTGTTGAAGAAAATGAAAAAGCCGAAGTCGAGAAAAATTCAGTTGTAGAAACGGAAGAAAGTGAAAAAGCCGAAGTTGATAAAAAGTCCGTTGAAGCAGATGAAAGTGAAAAGGCTGAAGTTGAAAAAAAGTCAGTTATAGGAACTGATAGTGCAGAGTCTATTACGAAAGAGGTAGATGTTAGTGTTGGTATTGATTCAGATAATGCAGGACTTTGTGATCTTGATGATGCCACTTTCACTCAAGCTGGGGAAATTGACAATAATACAGGGAATACAGAAGAAAGTTCTGATTGCGTTATTGATGTTCCTAACACTCAAGCCGGGGAAATTGACAAAGATTCAGAGAATACAGAAAAACTTTCTGATTGCATTATTGATGTCCCTGACACCCATGCTGGAGAAAAAGAACCTTCTAAGGAGTCTGGTACTGGCAAAAAAGAACCAAAGCCTGGTACCGGCGAAGAAGCACCTCCAAAGGAGTTGAGCCTCCCTACCACCTGGAATAACAGAAACACCATCACCGAAGACATGAAGTTATTGAAAAGAGCTTTGAGAGAGCTACCGTGTTACGATACTCTATTGGAAACTCTCATAAAAGGAATTTATTCGTTTAAAACAAGCGGTGAAAAAAGACATATGAAATTAGGAATATGTGATGCTATTATCTGCCATGGAATAGGTGATTTCGATAAATGCAGTCTCGCAAGACCTCGTTTGTTAATATTAAAGAAATTAACACGCTGCCAAAAAGTTTGGATTTATGCTAAAGAATTCAGCCAGATGCAAATTTCAGAGATAGAAAGTGGATTCAGAAGAGAAGCTGAAGGACCTGCGGAATTGCTAACAGCATCCGTACATAATGCTTTTGTAACCTTCGCTGATATTTTCGAAGGAAAAAGAATGAAATATGTAGGAAAAGGTGTCCAATGTATTTGCTATGGTGAAGTCTTATCAAGCGACAAGTTCTCAACTATTTATAGAATTGAACGATTGAATTTAAAAAGACGTTCATGGGGACAATCTACTGCTGAAGAATTTGAGGAATATGACATTGATGATTTACGAAATAAATTGGCCATCTACAATTCTTTAAGAACCCTAAAAAATGGTCAGATCAATTTATGTTCCTTTATGCTTGTTAAAGATACTGAGAAGACGTTTAGGCTTCTCAAAAATATATTTGAAAAAGGAAAACCATGGCCTTACTATTGTGAAGGAGAACGAAAAAATTATTTTGTTTTCCTAATGGAATATGGAGGAAAAACTCTCGGAACGGCTAACAAATCGAGATTTTCATGTGAGGATTTATTAGTATTATTTCGCCAGATTTGTATAGTTTTTGCAATTGGTGAAGAGGAAATTGAACTTTTACATGATGATTTTCATATTAACAATGTTCTAGTTGCAGAAACAGAAGAGAAACTAATCAAATATGAAGTAGCTTCAAGAAAGATTAAGATCCCAACTCTTGGATATATTGCTAAAGTAATCGATTTTGGGAATGCCAGGTGTATTAAGGATATAGATTATAGACAAAGGATGATTAGTAAATATGGAAAGAGACCATGTCCAATTGAGTATTCAAGAAAGAATCTATTTATGCTGAGTGGACTCTACTTTGAAGTGATAAATATGAGTTTGGAACTTCGTGCAACACTACCTGAACTGCCAAGAGTAACTACATGTCTACAACTGTATGAGGGTTTGATTCAAATCTTAAAAGATTTGGCATATCTTAAAGACGTAGGTAAACCAACATCTATAGGACATTTATATGACATGATTCCTAAGTGGACTAATCCCATGTTATTCGTTGGCAATGAAGACGAACCTTCTGTTTTTTACCAGCATGTTTTCAAGCACGATCGTAGTATGATGTGGTGTAACCAGACTAGAGAAGCGCTAAAACGTTTGGATTTACATGATTTGAATTTATCTCATTTTATCTTTTTTCATCCTGAATATGGAGAGAATTATGAAATCCCAACCAACAACTGCATTGCCAAGTTGAAAGATTTTGAGATATCTCGACTTGTAAAGAATGATAATCCTAATCCGAATGTTTTTTGCGAGAATGTTTCTCAGCTAATTTGGACCCATAATGAAATGCGAGAATTTAACTCTGCTTGTGAAATACATACTGAATTCATTAAGGAGTTAAAGATGAGCTCTCCAGATAGTCGATCTGTTGGGGTGGAAGAGAATATGCTGGACTATAAGGGTGTTTCAGAGTGGAATTACAGGGTATTGGCTCGTAAAAATATCTGCAGGAAACTATATTCTGATGTTGAACAAGATGCTTACCATTCTCCCGGTAAACTCCTTCGAAAAATGTACAAAACGGCCTCAGATATCTATGGGTTTTCTTTGTATTCCAAAGTGTGTGTTGCTAGTTTGGATCCAGTGCTTACTACGCCACTTAAGAAATTGGCTTTGTATTGTGATTTTGAATATATTGAGAATAAGTCCGAACTTATGAAATTGGATTCAAAAATCAAATTAATTTATGTGAAGAAGTCTGTCGATGGCCATTCCTATAGTTTGCCTAAAATCGAGAATAAATATGTAATTTCCTTTTTGCAAAGTGATTGTGACCAATTATTGCAGCTGAATCACGAGATGGAGATGGCTCTAAAGATAGTCCTATACCTACTAACAATGGAGATTCTACGCTATTCACAAGATGAGCCTTCGAGGTGGAAGTTTCTTATTAGCCAACAAAATTTCCTTTACGAGAACTGCTTCAGAATATCGTTGGAAGATATGGAAGATAATGTACAAGAAATTCGAATGGAAACTACAAAAGAACCCCTAAGGAGTCTAGTACTGGGGAGCAAGGGACAGAAATCATTGATGTAACCTCGACCCCCAGCAACTGGAAGCAGGATATGACCATCACCAAGTGGCCGGAGGACCATTTCATCATAGACCACCCGGAGTCCCATCACAGGAGTGATGAGAGGTCATGGAGGGGGAGTCTGTCGCATACCTCGCGACATTTGCATGATATTGATTTGTTTCGTATATTTTTACATACTTTCTTTTAAAGGATGGTAGATTTGTATATCCGCGAGAAGCGCGATATCTATATATAGGTCAAAAGATGAATAAAGTTAGAGTTTTCTTTAGTGTGAAATCGTCTCGTGTTAATTCTTGTCGTAGAACACGACAATATTAATTGGGACAGATCAAATTAAGCAGAATCTTTCTTTTATATAATTTTTTTCGAAACTTTGAATTTTGGACCTTTATGTTAAAATTTTCTCATGTCAATACATTTGTAAGTGTAGACATTCTGTCTGGTGTAAATTTTGGCAACTAAGTGTAACCCATTTGGAAAATAAATATTCAGGTTTAGGGTGAATCATTTTGTTTTATTAAGATTAAATATAATTAGATTACGATATTATTTGACCAAGAAGCGACTGGAGAACCAGACGCTGTTGAGTGGCCATCGGGATTCGTTCCCGATGACGGGTTTCGAGGAAACTCCAGAGGAATGAAAAAGAGTTGAATGGTGTTGAAAGAAAGGATGGTAGAAAGGTGTTGAAGGATGTCAAAAGCGACGTAAGAATCATAGATAAATGATGGATATGAAAGGGATAATTGATGGATTCCCAGCTATGTCAGGGCTAGGCCCATGGAATTTAATCCCAGAAAAGAATGTTGCTTTGCTTTTAAAGAAATGGGGTTTAAGACTGTTGAAGTTTCTGGTGGCAGATACAGAAACAATATACTCGAGCAACCCTTAAGATAGGAGGTGGCGACGCCCCAAACACCATTGAGGTGAAT
The DNA here is from genome assembly GCA_030710605.1 of Cordylochernes scorpioides. NCBI lineage: Eukaryota > Metazoa > Arthropoda > Arachnida > Pseudoscorpiones > Chernetidae > Cordylochernes > Cordylochernes scorpioides. The sequence continues at coordinate 158,226,213 of CP092886.1, read as the reverse complement.
TCTGTCAGGTCCCACCTTATTAATGGAACATACCGCTCCCTGGTATAGAAATCATGTCTGACTGGTATAGAAGGGGATAGCATCTTGTCTGCAGTTATTGAAAGTTTCTATTCGCCTTTCGTTTTTTTTAACGAGTAAATATCCAGGATAGAAAGGGGAATAGTATCTTGTCTGTCGTAATTGTCGAAACCCGACATAACATTTGTCCCGCCTTATTAATGGATCATACCGCTCCCTGGTATAGAAACCATGTTGCTTTGTTTTGAAAGAAATGGGGTTTAAGACTGTTGAAGTTTCTGGTGGCAGATACAGAAACAATATACTCGAGCAACCCTTATGGATAGGAGGTGGCGACGCCCAAATCACCATTCTGTCAGATCCCTCTATATTAATCTACGAGCATTCGAGAATGCAAAGGTCTTCAATACGTTGGATCTGTCAGATAGTTCCAATTCTATCATAATTCCAACCCGCCTGGGGGGGGGGGGGGGGGGGGGTAAACATACCGCTTCCTGGTATGGAAGCCATGTTGCTTTGTTTTTTTTTAAAGAAATGGGGTTTAAGACTATTAAGGTTTCTGGTGGAAATACACAAACAACTTCATGTTGTGATCCACTGCTGTGGTTACCTACCAACTTCATATTGTAATCCATTGTTGTGATTACTTAGCAATTTCACGCTGTAATCCATTGTTGTGATTACTTAACAACTTCATGCTGTAATCCATTGCTGTGATTACTTAGCACCCCTGTTACCAAAAGCAGATAGTAGTTCGTATCACTATGAACCTACGCCATTGTTGTGATTACTTAGCACCTTCACACTGTAATCCATTGTTGTGATTACTTAGCAACTTCATGCTGTAATCCATTGTTGTGATTACTTAGCAACTTCATGCTGTAATCCATTGTTGTGATTACTTAGTAACTTCACGTTGTAATACATTATCGTGATTACTTAGCAACTTCACGCTGTAATCCATTGTTGTGATTACTTAGCAACTTCATGCTGTAATCCATTGTTGTGATTACTTAGCAACTTCACGTTCTAATCTATTGTTGTGATTACTTAGCAACTTCACGCTGTAATCCATTATTGTGATTACTTAGCAACTTCACGCTGTAATCCATTGTTGTGATTATTTAGCAACTTCATGCTGTAATCCATTGTTGTGATTACTTAGCAACTACACGCTGTAATCCATTGTTGTGATTACTTAGCAACTTCACGCTGTAATCCATTGTTGTGATTACTTAGCAACTTCATGCTGTATTCCATTGCTGTGATTACTTAGCAGCCACATGCTGTAGTCTAGCCTGTCTTAACTGTCGAAACCCGACATAACGTTGTCCGACCTTATTGACGGACCACGTCTACCATATTAAACTACTGGACTTTACCTGAAGTGCGAACATTTCATTTTTTTTTGGAACATGGATAAAGAAAGTCTCTCTTCTCTCCTTCCACTTCGTATTCCCCACTTTGCAGGCCTCTATGGGTCCTAGATACTATCGTTACAGTCAGGATGGAAACTAATACCTAGTTCCCGTAGATCCAACTGAGGACCATGCCTGCCGAAAACGAGAAGCCTACAGGGTGTATGTCCTGCCCAGGCTGCCAATAGTAAATCTATAGAATGTGTACTGAACCTTTTTTTTATAGTAAAAAAAAAAAATTTGATCATAGTTTTTTTTTAGGCTACAATTTTTGTTTTTAGTGTTAGAATGTGATTTTTAAAGAGTTTTCAGTTTTCTTTTTTTTAGGCTACAATTTTGTTTTTAGTATTAGAATGTGATTTTAAAGAGTTTTTCAGTTTTCTTTTTTTTAAGGCTACAATTTTGTTTTTAGTGTAGAATGTGACTTTAAAGAGTTTTCAGTTCTTTTTTTTTTTGGCTACAATTCTGTATTAATACCAGAATGTGATTTAAGACTGAAGTGAGTTCAACAGTTTATTTTATTTTATTTTTTATTTGAGGTAAATAATATCTGAACTCTGGTTCAACTTCAAATATAGATAAGGGAACTTAGATGCACTAGATAACTGCTGTGATTGTAACCAATTCCCTATGGGCAGGCTTGGAACATGCGTCGGGTATATTGACACCCTATAATCCCTTGTTTCCAGAATGCAGTCCAAGGAGAATTTCTAATAAGAGTGTGTAGGGCAGTTGTGATCTAAGAGTTGATATATAGGATAACAAGTGAACTCTTTTGTTAAACTCCAAAACGGGTTTGGTATTAAAAGCCCTATGATTCCAAAAAGGGGAGCTTAGCTGAAAAGCAGAGAAAGGAAGACGCCAATAACCTTGAACAGGAAGTAAGGTTGGCAAACACTTGGAGATTTATCCTATTTGGCAATGAGGTAAATGCTTGAAGTTCAATTCGCTCCAATTTAAGTGCTAGTTTTGATGATTCATTTTGTTTAGTCACCAAGTGTCAAGGCAAGAAGAATTTCGAACCGTTAGATGCACAATTTTAATAATAGGTTAGATTTCAGATTTGATTGTTGACGATCAATTTTATTAATTTGTTTAAGTATAAATATTATTTATTTAAGTACAGGTAATTTATATAGAGTTTGTATGAGGCATTTTCTTTTGAGTAAACTAGGGCATTAGTCCCCAATTTGTTTTAATTTGATAATTTTTATTTGATTTCACACTTAGTCCTGGAGATTAGTAATTGTTAGGGTAAATATTAACATTGACGATTGAAGTGCTTTGGCTTTTATAGTAGTTTCTAGCTTTAGTTTATATGCAAGATGCGAATGAAATTGAATGAAAGGGAAATCTTAATGAATGTGTCAAGGATAGGAACAATTATACTGTTAGACCAAAGGTACACTAGAATAGTGTTAGGGATTCTAATAGGTTCGATTTTTTATAATTATCGATTTCTTTATTTGTTAGGAACGGTAGCCTCACAGGACTTACAACTCTATCGATAGGAAGATATCCGCTCCTCGTGTTAGGCCTCCTTTTAAAGGAGTATAATTATAATTTTTATTTGTGTAAGTATATATATATATATATATATATATAATTACTTTATTTCATTATAAAAAACTTGAATTCTAAGGGTCGTAGATAATGACAATGACTCGAACCTCAGACTAGGAGATTGTGGGAGGTCACGGTCAGACCAAAAAGCCCACAAATCTTTTCCTCATTAGAGGGAACGGAGAGGTATCAGGTGAACTTTGTGCTAGGTGGGGGATTTAGTTGCCAATGTCGTAAGCTAAGTGCATAGCGACAAACCTCGGATAACCGATCTGACATCGTAGTTTTCGACGCTTTAAGCGTGGCTGGGATGAGGGTGATTCAGACGGGAGGTTGGGAGAAATTGGCACGTTAGATGCTCTTCTATATATTGCGCAGCTTGGAACCAATCCTCTATGGACAAACTTGGAACATGCGGTGGGTAAATTGGATGCCCTATAACTCCTTGTCTAAGTCAAAGTCCAAAGGGGTTTCTAGTGAGAGTTAACAATTAGAGCATATAAGAGACATGTTACGATTAGACGAGGCGATTCCGTCTACGAATTTCGGTACCAGACAATAAGGGGACAGATGGACTGTCCAGATTCTTTGTGTTTTTATCGCCCCAGGCTAGCAAAGGTAATCACCTAGTAAAGACAATTGTCTGCCATACGTTTAGTTAGAATGAGTTCAAGTCTAAATACCAATTAATAAGTAAATTTTTTTTATGAGAGTACTCATTTTATGTTAATATAAAATTTGAATTAGTAGGAAAACAAAAAAAACGAACTTCAGAGCAGATTGCCAGAACAGGCCAGTATTCCAGACTTGAAGGAGGAGGATATTTAAAGAAAAGATTGAGTATCAATTTTTTTTTCGGGCTAAGAAGTAGCCCAGGTCAGTAAGTTTTTAGAACAAAGGGTCAGAATACAGAAGGGATAGAAAGAAGTCAAGTATAAGAAGATATATCATAAGGTAGAAGTAAGACATAGGTTGTTAGTCATCAACATGTATCCTCTTTGAGGTTAACAATATGTATTTAATTAAAGTGAATTTTATTGGTTTAAATATATACGTACACATTCTATAGATAAGCTGAACAATGGATAATAGAGATTGACAACAGTGTTCAACTAAAGAAAAAGAGAAGTAAGGTTGTCACCCTAGATAGGGTAAATTTGGGATAATCTGGTTTAGAGGAACATTGAATACTAGAATTTCTCTTTCTTATAGACTACCTTCATGGTTTAGAGAGGCGGAGAAAACGCCAGACACTCACTCTCAGTGACAAAATTAGTGAGGGCAAACTTTTAATTAGTGTATGTATATTGTAAGATGCTCTTAAATACCCACGAACCTCAGTGCATATTTATTCTCCTGATGTATTATATATTCAGTTATATACCATTTACCATGTAATTTTCTTTTTTATTATATTTATGTATATTTATATATAGATAGGGCTCAATTTGGTTTATAGACTATAAACAAAACTATGTCTGAGTGAAGTTCACTGTGTGAAGTTCACTGATAGATTTTGGTCATCAACGCGCGCATCATCATAATGATCATTATCCTTATCTAATGATAATGATTTATTTATCTACTTATATAATTGCCTTATTCTGTCTGTGTGAAGTTCACTGTGTGAAGTTCACGGATAGATTTTGGTCATCAACGCGCGCATCATCATTATGATCATTATCATTATCTAATGATAATTATTTATTATCTATTTATATAATTGCCTTATTCTGTCTGTGTGAAGTTCACTGTGTGAAGTTCACGGATAGATTTTGGTCATCAACGCGCGCATCATCATTATGATCATTATCATTATCTAATGATAATTATTTATTATCTACTTATATAATTGCCTTATTCTGTCTGTGTGAAGTTCACTGTGTGAAATTCACGGATAGATTTTGGTCATCAACGCGCGCATCATCATTATGATCATTATCATTATCTAATGATAATTATTTATTAACTACTTATATCATTGCCTTATTCTTTCTGTGTGAAGTTCACTGTGTGAAGTTCACGGATAGATTTTGGTCAGAATGGATAAAATAAAAAAAGTGTCAAGGGATGGGAATCGAACCCACGACCTTCCGCTTACCAGGCAGATGTCATGACCACTAGGCTACCCTGGACATATTTTTCCGTTCATAAATCTACTTATATAATTGCCTTATTCTGTCTGTGTGAAGTTCACTGTGTGAAATTCACGGATAGATTTTGGTCATCAACGCGCGCATAATCATTATGATCATTATCATTATCTAATGATAATTATTTATTATCTACTTATATCATTGCCTTATTCTGTCTGTGTGAAGTTCACTGTGTGAAGTTCACGGATAGATTTTGGTCAGAATGGATAAAATAAAAAAAGTGTCAAGGGATAGGAATCGAACCCACGACCTTCCGCTTACCGGGCAGATGCCATGACCACTAGGCTACCCTGGACATATTTTTCCGTTCATAAATATAATATAAATATTTATATAATAACTGCTCTAATTTGAAATATTTGGTAGGTTTTATTTATTTATATATTTTCATTTTTAGATATAACTGATCTAATTCGCCGTTTAAAATAACTAAAATAGTTCGCTTAATTACACATATAATATAAATATTCATATAATAACTGCTCTAATTTGAAATATTTGGTAGGTTTTATTTATTTATATATTTTCATTTTTAGATATAACTGATCTAATTCATCTTTTAAAATAACTGCTCTTGAAATATTTGGTATGTTTTATTTATTTATATATTTTCATTTTTAGATATAACTGATCTAATTCGCCGTTTAAAATAACTGCTCTAATTCGAAATATTTGGTATGTTTTATTTGTGTTCACTCTATTTCTATTTATTTGAAGTATTATAATTTCCATGTTTCAACAACCTTTTTCAAAAAGGTCGTTAGAAATATGTAAGGCCTGAAATAGCTTTACATGCGAATATTTATGATGCCAAGCGTAGCTTAATGGTTAGGTGTGCGGCTTCGTATTTCCACAACCTTGGTTCGAAACTTAGCCTGGGTGTTTTTTTTATATTATTGAAGCAAAGTTTTTTTTACAGTACCAAAAATTCCATACATAGGTAAAAAAAATACGAGGAAAACGATAGAGGCTATTTTAAATTATATATAAATTAAATAAAAACTATATATTCAAATTATTCTGTTTAGCTCACGAACAGCGCCCTCTATCAAGGTTATAAATACGTTTAAAATCGATATCTTCTCAAAATTTTATTAATAATATTTTTTTTCGCTTAATAATTAGAATACTTGATCTAAATCAAAATATTTATAGACGCTCGCTCGATTTAAAGATTTACACATGTGTATATCGTAACTAATCTGACTGTAAAGTTTGGAGCGGGACGTTTCACAAGAGTGACATCCAAGGCGCCAAATTTATAATTGTAACGAATAGTGTTTGAATAAAACATTTAATCGGGTAAACCCAGGCGTTGCCCGGGTCATTCGTCTAGTATCATATATTCATTCAATTTTTTTGGTATATATTCATTCCCCTCGTTTTGTTTACCATATTATTATTGTTATTTTTGATCGTATATGCCAATTTAATTTTGCCTTATATAACCTTGTATAATCATTTTTTATCCTATCATTACTACATGTACCTCATCACGTATAGTTAATAAAGAATTTTTTTTAGATGTGTTTTAGGAATTGGACATATCTACGTTTACACCCACAATTCCTTGGCGCCCATATGATTATGTTTATCTGGAATGGTCTAAATGTCTATTTGTACAGAACCTGGGTATAGACCACTTCCCCGTTTTCCACCTATAAGGACTGCAGCAGGGAATGTATGGATTCACCTCACAACTAGACCAAATCCCCCGGCATACATGCAGCAAAAGATGGGCTTAGTATATTGCCCACTAAATGATAGGATAAAAATTTCCTTTTATGCTACTATAAGAAAACTTGTTCTAGGTACCCTGGCCCGTTTGTTTGTTTCCCCCTTTGCCTGAGTGTCAGTGATTGCTCATACTGGTATCGTAAAAAAAATGTATTTTCTTCCAAAATCATATTTATCATAGATTATGAACAGATCTGAATTGGAATAAAACACATTTTTTCACTCTGGCAGGGGAGGAATTGTTGGGCCATATTTTCACAAAACAGACCCAACAATGATGTAAACATTTTACATCATATATGTACAGTGTCTCGCCGAATTGCTTGTTGTCCAGATGGAAAATTCCCCACCGAGGAAAGGCCGAGAAGATGGCCGACGATGCTCCAAAGACCAAAGCCGGGGAAGACACCCAGTTGGAAATGACACTGACCCTTTCCAAACTGACCAACCCTCCACAGAAGGACAACGACGAGGAGAACTAAGAAATGGAGAACGTGAATTAGACCTGGGCTTATACCCCGAAGCCCGCTGCAAAAAGGCCCAGATGGAGATATGTACAGAATGTACATATCAGATTGTAAATATGTGACATATGTGTATAACCAACCCCCTTTTATATGCAAGATGAAAGGGCCAAAGTTCTATTACCATTTCGAAAATTCTAAATTTATTTTATTCCAAAGAGTAAAAATTAATTATATAAATATTTAGATAAATTAGGTATATATTATTTTTGATAACAATATAAGAACAATTTTAAGGCATACTAAATTAAAATCTCAAGAAATCGATCTGTTACATTTTATCAATTTTTATTATTAATTTAAATTTTCTTTTACTAAAAAGAATAATATTTTTATTTTCGAATATATTCTGCGAAATTAAATTATTTTTTTTTACTCTGTAAAAAGAAGATGATAAATTTTTGGAGGGACGCCACTTTTCAAATTTTTGGTCAGTTGGGAAGAAACAATCGAGCTGACGAGGTGGGCCGGGGACGGTGCGTAGAGAAACACAATATTAAGTTTAAAAATGATTTAAAATTCTCTCTCTCTCTTGTGTGAGCCAAAGGGCTCTTTATAGGTTAGAAGGCATATATATAGTTTTTAATAGGTGATATTTATTTTTTTTGGCGGTAAATTCTACTATATAATATACTAGCCGAATGACCCGGGCAACGCCCGGGTTTTACCCGATTAAATGTTTTTATTCAAATACTATTCGTTACAATTATAAATTGGCGCCGTGGATGTCACTCTTGTGAAACGTCCCGCTCCTAACTTTGTGTCTGAGAAGCGATATTTTTATAGAAATATGATCTAGCTTTTGTTTTCTGCTCGAATGAATGTTTTTCTGTTAGAATTTTGTTCCTGCGTACAAAATAATGAACTGGTTTCACCCATGGTCTCTGCTTTTTGGAATTTTTCCCGATATAATTTTGTATCTGATAATCAAACATGATACAGCAATATCGTCATCATCATTTTCTGAAAAAAAATATATAGTTTTAATAATTGATTTATATATTTTTTAAAATAGCCTATCGTCTTCCCCGTATTTTTTTACCTATGTATGGAAATTTTGGTTTGAATTAGTGAACTACTGCGAATTTGTATACCGGACATACAGACAGACATACAATCATTCATTTTTATATATATATATATAGATATAGAGATATAGTAAATAGAAGATTTCTTTTCATAATACAATGGAATTAGAAGTGAAGAAACGTTCATTAATGGAATACCTTTTGTCTTGCATATAATTTTTTTTTTGCACCAAATTATAGAGTGTTAGATATAATAAAATTAGATATTATTCATTTTTTCTGTAATTTCTTTTGTGTGTTATATCAGACCAAACATTAATTCCCATAAAGTCTACAAATTTGGAGTGTGTGAGTTATTCAAAAGCGTAAAGGTGGTGGTTATACCAATATTGCTGTATTAAGAAGTTTTCTTTGTTAATCCACTTTAAGGTTTACACGTGATAACATGTTATAATAACGAGGTTGAAACTTGTGTAAATCAGTGTTTGTGCAATTACCGTGGCGAGTTTTAAAATTTCTTTTATTGAGTTTAGTATATCACTTAATGGTCAATACAAAGATATATCCATATGTACAAACACTGATTTAACAGGCTTATCTAAAGAGGTAGGCGTATTTCTATAATTAAACAGAACATTTTTTTAAATACAGTCCATATTTGAGTTTGGAGATTCCTCTAACGACTTTTCCAGAGATTTTTTTTTATTATTCTTACCGAAACTTCAGCAATTCCGTTAGACGATGGATTATATGCTGGCGAGGTTAAGTGGTATACATTATTTTTCCGTAAGAACTCCTTAAATTCAAGCGAATTGGAGGGGGGGCCATTGTCAGACACTAAGCATTGCGGTAATCCATACCTGGCGAAACACTCCCGTAGAAGCTTAATATTTTCTTGCGAAGTAATACCTCTAACTGGGAATACTTCAATCCAATTTGAATTTGCATCTACTACCAATAAATAACAATCACCTCTGAAATAGAAATGGTCAACATGAACTCGCTGCCACGGTTGGTTAGTCCTGGGCCAAAGTGTGTTCTCAGCAGGAGGAGCTGTCTGATGATGCATACAGGGAGAACATTCCTTCACAAACTCTTCAATTTGACTATCCATTTTCGGCCACCAAACCGAAGATCTGGCTAGAGATTTCATGCGATTGATTCCTATATGACCTTGATGAAGTAACTTCAACATTTGATCTTGACATGTTCTTGGAATCACTGCCCTAGAATCAACAAAAATGCATCCATGCAGTATAGAAAAATTTTACAATTTTGAAAGGAATGGTTTCATTGTTTCATCCTTTTTGCTAACTGAGGGTCTTCTAATAGATATTCATTGAGCTTATTTAAAACCGGATCTTTATTGGTTTCTTCTTCAATAATGAGGTGGTCCAATGGAGTTACATTTAAAAATGATATATCAGGTGTCACCCAATCAATGTTGTTTTCCCTTGAATTAATTTCCTCAAGTGGAAGTCTTGAAAATGCATCCGCACAGAGCATGGTATCTTTATTTGTATATCTAATATCGAAATCGAAA